>JAVSBS010006384.1:7749-19676 GCA_033124195.1 Coracias cyanogaster | reverse complement strand
ATCTGAGGGAATTAGCTGTGCTGGAGGTTATTGATGGTGATCTGAATGATAAACAGTCACCCATGGATCCAGATCTGGTCAAATGTACACCATCCATGTAGTGGAAGTTCCTGTGAAGTGTACCATCATCATATGCCAATTCTTTGGCAGTAGTGTCCTGGAAACACGGCCAGAGACAAACGGTGGATGAAGTGGCTGGCCAGCTCCGACAGTACGAAAGGAAGCATCTCTTCCTCTCTACATGCCTGTGTTTCAGCTGTGAGGGAACTGTCTCAGGAGGTTCAGAAAATCAAGGAAGACATGTCCTACTCTCCACCTCTACAGGCCCGTGTCTTGGCTATTAGGAGAAGACGCTTCCCTGTCCAAGAGAAAGACCTTGGAAGATACACACCATGGGGTAACCTGTGGTTCTACCTACATGACCACAGAGAAGACATGAGGAAGTGGGATGGAAAACCCACTTCAATCCTACAAAATCAGTGATTCTGATCAGGATTAGAGGGGCCAAGCCTCCAGCCATGTGGAGGAGAGGGATAATTGGATTTACTGGACTGTGTGGATCCAATGGCTGGGCATGTAAGACCCACAAGAATATAAGGCTGTAGTAGATACTGGCGCACAGTGCACCTTGATGCCATCAAGTGGTAGTGGGGTTGAACCCATCTGTACCTCTGGGGTGACAGGGGGATCCCAACAGCTGACCTTATTGGAAACTAAAGTAAGTCTAACTAGGAAGAACTGGCATAAACACCCCATTGTGACTGGCCCAGATGCCCCATGCATTCTGGGCATAGACTATCTCAGGAGGGGCTACTTCAAGGACCCAAAAGTGTACCAATGGGTCTTTGGTACAGCTGCCCTGGAGGAAACTGAACAATTGTCCACCTTACCCGGTCTCTCAGAGGACCCTTTAGTGGTGGGGTTGCTGAAGCTTGAAAAGCAGCAGGTGCCAATTGCCACCAAGACGGTTGCAGCAGTGGTGGTACTGCAGCAACCAAGACTCTCTGATTCCCATCCAGCAGCTGATCCACCAGCTGGAGAACCAGAATGTGATTAGCAGAACTCACTCACCCTTCAACAGCCCCATACAGCCAGTGTGGAAAACTAACAGTTAATGGAGTCTAACAGTGGACTACTGTGGCCTGAATGAAGTGATGCCAGTGATGAGTGCTGCCGTGCTGGACATGCTGGAGCTCCAATAGGAACTGGAGTCAAAGACAGCCAAATGGTACACCATGGTCGATATTGCTAACACATTTTTCTCCATTCCTATTGCACCAGAATGCAGGCTGCAGTTAGCGTTCACTCAGGGGGGTGTCCAGTATACCCTGAACCGACTGCCCCAGGGGTGGAAATATAGCTCCACCATTTGCCACGGACACATCCACACTGCACTGGAGAAAGTTGGGGCTCCAGAACAGCTGCAGTATCTTGATGACATCATTGTATGGGGGGACACAGCAGAAGAGGTTTTTCAAAAAGGAAAGAAGATAATTGAAGTTCTCCTGAAGGCTGGTTTTGCTATAAAGCGAAGTAAAGTGAATGGACCATCACAGAAGATTCAACTCTTAGGAGTAAAATGGCAAGATGGGTGTCGCCCCATCCCAACGGACATGATCAACAAGATAGCAGCTATGTCCCCATCAACCGGAAAAACAAATACAGGCTTTCTTGGGTGCTGTGAGGTTCTGGAGTATGCACATCCCAGACTACAGCCAGATTGTGAGCCTGCTCTACCATGTGACCCAAAAGAAGAACAACTTTGAATGGGGCCCTGTGCAACAACAGGCCTTTGAACAAATTAAACAGGAGATTGTGCAGGCAGTAGCCCTTGGGCCAGTCTGGGCAGGACAAGATATCAAAAATGTGCTCTATACCACAGCTGGGAAGAATGGTCCTACCTGGTGCCTCTGGCAGAGGGCACCTGGGGAGACCCAAGGACAACCTATGGGCTTCTGGAGTCGTGGATACAAAGGCTCCAAAGCCAACTACACTCCAACTGAGGAGATACTGGCAGCATATGAAGGAGTTCGAGCTGCCTCAGAAGTGGTCGGCACTGATGCACAGCTCCTCCTGGCACCGCGACTGCCAGTGCTGGGCTGGATGTTCAAAGGAAGGGACTCCTCTACACACCATGCAACAGTTGCCATGTGGAGGAAGTGGGTCACACTAATAACACAACAGGCTCGAATAGGGAACCCCACTTGCCCGGGAATACTGGAGGTAATCACAAACTGGCCAGAGGGCAAAGATTTTGGGATGTTACCACAGAAGAAAGTGACATGAGCTGAGGAGACCCCACCATATAACAAGCTGTCAGATGAGGAGGAGCACTGTGTCCTGTTTAATGATGGTCCTGTCACATTGTGGGAAAGCTTCGATGGTGGAAAGCTGCTGTGTGGAACCCCACATGATGAGTCACCAAAGCTACTGAGGGACAGGGCGAATCAAGCCAGTTTGCAGAGGTAAAAGCCATCCAGCTTGCTTTAAACATTGCTGAGCAAGAAAGGTGGCCAAGGCTTTACCTCTACACTGACTCATGGATGGTGGCAAACACCCTGTGGTGGTGATTGCAGCAGTGGAAACAGAGCAACTGGCAGCGCAGAGGTAAACCCTTCTGGGCCACTGGACTATGGCAGGATATTGCGGCTCAGGTGGAGAACCTCGTTGTGAAGGTGTGCCATGTGGATGCCCATGTATCCGAGAGTCAGGCCACTGAAGAACATCAGAACAACCAGCAGGTGGACCAGGCTGCCAAGATTAGAGTGACTCAGGTGGATTTGGACTGGCAGCATAAGGGTGAATTATTTCTCAGCCAGTGGGCCCATCAGACCTCGGGTCACCAAAGGAAGGAAGGTGACATAGATGGGCTTGAGATCAAGGGGCAGATCTGCCCATAGACACTATTACAGAGGTCATACGCAAATGTGAGATATGTGCTGCAATCAAGCAAGCCAAGTGGTTAAAGACCCAGTGGTACAGAGGACAATGATTTAAATATAAATAAGGAGAGGCCTGGCAGATTGACTATATCACACTGCCACAGACCCTCCAAGGCAAGAACTATGTGCTTACGATGTTGGAAGCAACCACTGGGTGGCTGGAAAGATATCCAGTGCCCCATGCCACCACCTGGAACACCATCCTGGGCCTGGAGAAACAAGTCCTGTAGTGACACAGTGAAGTGCTGGGGCCTGAGTTGTGGGCCCCAAGTTGCAGTTGACCTGTGGATGAGTCACAACCTAGCAAAATGTTTTGTTTTCTTATTGGCTTCATGTTCCAGAGGCAGATCCTGGCCCACCTGTGTTTCTGTGGCTCTGCCCTCACCCAGGTGGTTGTGGTTGGGGTGGAAGGCAAGGCCAGGATTATATTAACCAGGAGCTAATCAGTCAGAAGAGCTTCCTGTTGGGTGTGGCTTCTGTTGGGGCTGGTTGCCTCTTGCTGAGCTCTCTCAGTGGTCTCCTTCCATGTGAGAGGTCACTGAGGGAGCCATCTCTCTCTGTTGTGACCAGCAAGTAAGCAAGCTAGCACCATAGTAGGCAGTGGAGGAGCTGGGCCCACAAAAATGTATGGCAGGACTGTCTGAAAGAAGACTTCAGAGGGGACGTTGCTGAGTTCAGCATTGGCCTGTGTAACTGGTTGGACTGGATATCTCCAGAGTTGCTTTCCAGCCTCAGCTACTTTGTGATTCTATGGGAGAGTAACATATGAGGCACAACAGGATCAGATTTTTATCCATTTTCTGTCTTTTATTATAAAACAGTATTATAAAAGAGTAATTTTTTCCTGCATAAATTTTTGGTTGCAGTAGTATAAGTAGAGAACAGCATTTTTTAAAGTTAATAACATGCAATGGTTTGAAAACTTAAAGAAAATAAATAACTGTCTTCTATGCACATTTTTTTGGTAAGGCTTTTAAGTCAGACAGAAATCTGAAAGTTCACATTTTGCTTTATCTGACAGAAGCTTTCCATTGGGGTCTAGTGTAAATTATCTGATTCATTAAGTGTAGTTCCTTCTCCTGGCCTTTCCTATGCTGCCATTTAACAGCCATTTTCCATTTCCTAGTGTTTCAGTCCTGTACACATTTAATTTTTATAAAAAATCTCACTTCTAACACTAGGGGTTCTGCATTAACTCCTATTGACTTTGATGATAATTTGAAACATTTCAACCATTCTGTCTCAGTAATACAAATTTCTGTTCTCTCTACCATGGCAAGAGCTAGTTAATTTAAAAAAAAAAAATCATTTATTTTATCTTTATTTCAGAGACTAGCTTCAACACTAGTACCACTCCAGAATTAGCCCTTTGCCTTTAAACATTTATTGCTTCATTTTCACAAATGCAACCTTGAATATTTTTAGTAAGTCCAGAGGAAAAAACTGTGTGTTCTTATCACCATAAATATAAAATAGTTTTACTCTAGGATTTTGAAGACCTGACATACGTCAGCAAATGTGTTGATTAATTTTCAAAAAAAAGTTGTCACTTCTGTAATTTTGTAGAGTTATCAAAAGGGTCTCACATTTCCCTTGTGTTGTTTTTTAAACAATAAGAATATTTTTTAAAATCACTATCCTTTCTCTGATATATGACTTATTTGCTGTATTTATGTGTGCATACCTGTAGGTTGTAGCTGCAGAGAGAATTTTTTTCTGACAAATAATGAAGTTTCTATAGTTTCACAGATCTGATGGACAATATGGTAATTTTACTGGGCATAAGCCTTCAATCAGCTTTTACTATAAGCTCTGCTTTTAATGGTTTTGCCAGACACTGATACAATTAATTGCTGACATTCATGAGAGATAACATTCAGAAGGTTGCAGAAGATACCTAAGTTTTAAATGAAAAGTGAAAAATATTTTTTAATACAAAGGTATAATTAAAAATTTCCAGCTTTTTATACTTAACACTTTGCCCAAGCAAAAATAGCTGTCTTATTCTATCTGCCAAGAAAATTAGATTAAATAATCTTCATTGTAGCCTTGCTCAACCTTGTCCTAAACACACAGTGTAAATCAATCAGGAGGCTTTCAGCAAGAAAACTTTATTTCAACTATACTGTAATTTGCATGAGAACAATTTTATATATCATTTATGCTATCCCTAGATGCAGCTGGTGCAATCAGTTTCTTTCCAGAGTTACTTATTTCAGGGTACACCCTTAGTCGTTTAACTCTTTCAGTCTATTACTGAACAATCTCTCTATTAAAAAGATAAAGGGATAAAAAGAGAAAATAAATGCAGAAGACAACCATAATGAAATGATCCATAACAAAGAAATGCCATTAATACTGGGTACACCTTCAGTCTGACAATTCTGTGAATATTCATTAACATTAACAACAAAGACTGAAGATTAAATACCAAGGCAAGAAACTTGACAGGCAACTACTGGAGAGAGTCCAATGGAGGGCTACAAAGATGATTAGGGAAGTAGAACATCTCTCTTATCAGGTTTGGGTTGGAAGGGACCTTAAAGATGATTTAGTTCCAACCCCCCTGCCATAGGCAGGGACACCTCCCACTAGACCAGGTTGTGTAAGACCCCTCCAACCTGGTCTTGAACACCTTCACAGTGAAGAACTCCTTCCTAATTTTGAATCTATAACTTCCCTCTTCCAGTTTGAACCTATTACCTCTTGTCCTATCACTACAAGCCCTTGTAAAAAGTCCTTCTCTAGCTTTCTTTTATGGCCCCTTCAGACACTGGAAAGCTGCAATAAGGTCTCCCTGGCGCCTTCTCTTATCCAAGCTGAACAAGCTCAACTATCTCAGCCTATCCTTATAGGAGAGGTGTTCCAGCCCTCTGATCATCTTCATGGCCTTCCTCTGGACCTGCTCCAATATGTTAATGTCCTTTTTGTGCTGGGGACTCCAGAACTGGACTCAGTACTCCAGGTGGGGTCTCACAAGAGCAGAGTAGAGAGGGAGAATCACCTCCCTTGACCTGCTAGCCACTATTCTTTTGATGCAGAAGAGAGGATTGAGAGGGGATCTTATCAATGTTTATAAATATCTGAAGGCTTTTTTTTCATTGGTGCCCAATGATAGGACAAGGGGCAGCAGGCACAAACTGGAACATGGGAATTTCCACTGAAATATAAGAAAAAAATTCTTTACTTTGAGGGTGATGGAGCACTGGAACAGGCTGGCCAGAGAGGTTTTGGAGTCCCCTTCTCTAGAGACTTTAAAAATCCACCTGGAAACATTCCTGCACAACCTGCTCAAGGTGAACCTGCTTTAGCAGATGGGTTGGGCTAGATGATCCCCAGAAGTCCCTTCCAAATCCTACCATTCTGTGATTCTGTGAAGTCATGTTAATATCAGATTCAGTGTTCAGTCCAACATAAGCAGCAGCAAATGGTATTAAGACGTTCTTATGTGCTCACATGTCCCTGAGCAGCCACTGAACTTTGTTGATACAACAGTCATGTTGTTAGCCAGATTAATGATATGAGCTGGGTTTAAAAATGGTCCTCCTCCTTCTTTCCTCTTTTTTTTTTTTTGTTTGATGCATCTACAGGCAGATGTTCAAGAGTGGCCACCTTCCTTTTCCTCCTCATGTATATAACTAATACTATAGTTCACTGTTTATGTCTGTGTAGAAAGAAAGATCTTACAAGAATTTTGAAGCAAAGAACCTACAAAGAAACATAATGGCCTTAATTAATCTCATCAGAATTAGGCACAAGACTAAGTTAGAAGCTCAGATTGTAGCAGTTGCAAGAGCTAAATGACTTTAGGGAACAGCTCAGACCCTGGTTGGCTGAATAGCTCGTTAGAAATGCTTGTCTCTCATCAATGACTATTTGCCTTGAGTCACTGTTAAACATTAAAAGGATTTTTATTTTGTACATTTTTCCCTAAATTGCATGGAAAAGTAATAGAAAAAAATGTCTGAACTTTGATATTAAATACTATGAATTGTAAAGGCTAAACTGAACCAGCTAGAGATAGCTCAGGATAAATCTAAATCTGCAATAGGTATCTCTTTCCTCTCTCATCCTTTCTGTAAATGAATGACCTCTCTTTTTAAAATCTTTTTTCTTTCTTTTTTTTTTTTTTTTTAATGTGAAAAACCAGCTATGCTTAGCCACAAAAGAGGGTTTGAACTACTGCTTCTTTCCCAGGACAGAAGAACTGAAGGTTTCTTTTGTTCTTACTGGGTCAACTTTCTAGCATCAAACCATCAGAATTTCACTTCTGGTGATAGTAGATTCATTATTCAAAATCAGGGGTAGATGTCCTCAGGTATCGGTCTCTTTCTACAAGCCACTGATCTTAAGCTTATTATTCCATGTGTGAAAATTCAGAAGACCAAGTTTTCCTCTCATTTTGAAAGACTGAGGATTCTTATTGCAGTATTTTAATTGGCCATGCATGACCAGAGCTAGCTGATTAAAATGTTTCTTCAGGGTTTTCTTGAACATTGATATGAAATATGTTTTACTACTATTGTAATGCTGTATTTCAAAATACTTAACTAATTTACCTAGCATTAATTTGGGGTGCCCAGTAGTACGCAAACTAATTGGAAAGTACATTCATAATGCTAGGAAAATATTTTTTTGCCTATCTTATATACGGCAGTACCTTAATAAAAAGGAGTGGGAGAGATGAGATTCTTTTTAAAAATGAAGAAAAAATTAGTTGAAATGGGAAGAAAATGAAAAGGGTACTGGAAATGTACTGTTCATTTGAGGGGAAAGCAAGCAAGAGCTAAATTGGGAGGTAATATACAACCAGAGACTTCCTTCAGACAGCTTTTACTACTCACTGACTCCATATAAATTTCATTCCGATTTTTAGCAATAAGTAGTCAACATGTTCTGAGCTAATGTCCTTCCCTTGACTTGTCAGTTAGTCAATAATTTCTTGATTTTAAATGCTTCCCGAACTGGTACATGTGGGAATGTAAATTAAAGTGAGATGAGATGTCATTCACATTCATTTTCCAGCTTCTGCTTTGCCTTGATAAAAGGGGAAAAAAAATTAAAAGAGACAAAACCAACGACAAGTGAGTTTTAAATGCACTGTTTTGAGGCTAAATTATGAACATTTTAAATTAAGATAAAACTATGTGTAGTACCGAAGAAATGGGTTAAATCTTTAACCTTGTACAGTGCAAGGATGGATATAACATACAGTACATTTTTCCAAGTCATCTTGTCAAAAATTTCTGTTACATAGTATTAACATGGTGGTAGCTATTCATAAATATAATGATCTCAAGTTTACTTCAAGAGGCAAAAAAAAAAATTCAAAAGTTTCCTCTTGTTCTTTCTAAGTGGGATATGGCCTTTCCTCTCACTTTGGGACACTTAAGCTGAAAAAGGAAGTATTTTTCATTATGATACTTCTGGAAACTGGAAGAGAGAACACACTTTAAAAAGCAATGTAATAGCAACCACGGAACTGAAGAACCCTCAGAAAAAAAATGCAACTTCATAATTCTTTCTCCTACCAATACAGGTATGTAATTTATAATGGTGGAGGCGGATTGATGACAGACTTATCAGAGCAAGCCTTGATGACTGGTTTTTTTTTCTACACTCGCAAGCCAAAATACAGGTGACAGTTCCAAAAAACACTTGTGCTCAGCTAGTGTAACAGGCTATGGCAGTTGTTAGTTATTCAATAAGCTGAAAGGGAAGAGAGATCCAGAAGAGCTAATTGATTTTCAAGGATCACTTCTTCCAAAATCTAGAATGGTTCACCTCTAGGTGCAGGAAGTCAAACAGCAGTGGCAGGAGGCCTGGGTGGGTGAGCAAGCTGCTCCTGACAAAATCAAAACATAAAAAGGAAGCATACAGGAGATGCAAGTAGGGATAGATGACCAAAGAGGACTATAGAGACACTGCCTGACCATGTAGGTATGGGATTACGGAAGCCAAAGACCATATGGACTTCAATCTGCTGAGGGATGTGAAGGTGAACAAGAAGTGTTTCTACAGATACAGCAGCAGCAAAAGGAAGACTAGGGCAAATGAGGGCCAGCTACTGAAGTGGGAAGGGTCCCTTGTGACATATGACATGAGGAATGGAGTACTCAATGCCTTCTTTACTTCAATCTTTCCATGGTAAGACTGGCCTTCAGAATCAAAGTAGATTTAAAATGTAAAGTTTGCCATATAAAGTCATAAGCTGTGTTGACAGGAAGTTGTGTGTAAAAGTAGCACGTGTGTTTGTCAAATGCCACATTAATACATGCTTATGCAATCTTCTGTGTCTGCCCATCTCTGAACACATTCTTTGTTTTCCTTTTTTTCTTTTTATTTCTTCGTCCTGGTTTGAGTTAGAACTAAACCAATTCTGTTCAGTGATTTTACTTTTCAGCTGTGTCTTTTCTAACTAACTGCACTTTCTGAAACTAACTGCCTGTTTTTGCAGACAGTGTATGCCTCCAGCAGTGATAACACTTGATGTTTAGAGTTACTACCAAAGATTGGTGTGCAGACCAAGGTCATTGCTAACTCTTGTGTACCACACTGGGAGGTACAGAAAGTGAAAGGCTGCACCAGAGGGGAGGAACGGTCAGGGCAGCTGACTCTAAACTGACCAATGAGGTATTCCATCCCATGTATGCCATATTTAGTATAAAGCTGAGGGATCAAAAGGGTCTTGTGCCTTTGCTTCCCTTAGGGCCTTCTTGCCTTCTGGATCCTTCCCTTCCCTTTGGCCTTCTTTCTTCTCGGCCCTGCCTTTGATCCTCATTTGTGTGTTCCTGAACCGAGCCCAGTCTGGGACTTTCCCAGTGCCTGCTCCACAGCCTCAGTGGTGACGATGATGTAATTGCTATCAGGGAGAGGTTAGGTTTGATACTGCTTTAGTATATATTTCTATATATTCCATTTTATTATTATTAAAGCTGTTTCAGTTTTCTTTTCTAATCCAGAAGCCTCTATCTCATTCGCTTTCTCTTCCAATTGGGAGGGGGTCAACCATAAATCTCTCTCCCTTATCCTCTTTGTCCTCCTTTTTCTTCCTCACAGATACCATGTGGCACAGATTCATTACATCTAGGAATCAAACTGATGTGCTGAATTTAGGACCATCGTTACCCCTTTTCCTTTACCATTCAGCAGGGTATAGTGAACTCAAGATCTGATTCACCTGCTGACACTGCCCATTTATCTCTTTTGTCTCTATGAGCCACTTTTAAAATTATAACTGTCATAAAGTTGCCTGAAGTCAGAAAGTATGCAACCAGGCTTAGCTGCCAATAATTCAATAAGAGCAGTCCTCAAGCTTGACAGTTGAATGTTTTTAATTTGTTTTTATTTTAGTGTTATTCTTATCCTCATCATAAGCATGTGAATTCTGCAACTGCCGCAGACTGGCAACGTTCCCTTTAAACAGCCTATTGGAAGAAAACTTCACTGTATGAGAAATTAACATGTTAGGAAAGTGAAAAATATCTTTCAGATAAATGCTTGCATGCAGCTGGCTGCCATAATATTACCTGGAACAGTGTAGAAAGACTCTAGCAGATGAACCTGTGCACTGCATTAATGACCTGTGAGTGTTATTAACTCCTCAAATGTTGTTGCCTGAATGACAGCAACTTTTGTAAAAATCACCTCAGTTAAGTGACTCATATCTGCAGGATTCCAGTCTGCAGCAGCTTCCATCCTCCTTTCAGATTGATTTGTAGTCTAAAATGATCAAGCTCTTTTAAAGCTTCCTAATAGGGATATAAAGTTCATCTAAGTGCTTGGACTAGATCAGTGCCCTCAATTGCCTAAGTTCGATGGAAAGTTAAAAGCAGATGTTGGGTCACTGATAGCATATGCAGCAAGAAAATGGGATCTTTGGCAGTGAGAAGGAGAAATAAACCATTGATGATGTCATTAAATCTGTTAGTATGGTCATAAATACATATTCTAGTTAACTGTAAGTGAGGAATTGCAAGACAAAATTGTAGACTAACTCTAGCATTAATATTTCCTTGTACTGCCCATAGTATCATTGCTTCAATTTTATGTTGTCATTCAGTTAACTAGACTCCAGCTCATAAATGTGACATATCTCTAAATGCTTCCTTCAGAACCTTCAGTTTAAACTCTTGCAGAATAAATTGCTGGATCATCTTGTAGTCTTGAACCCCCCCACATAAGTCATGTGCTTCTACGCCACCTGAAAAGCTTGCTGATAGGAAAAACTGGAAATTAGCCTGTATGTATCAAGTACTTTTCCTTTAACATCTCAGTATTACAAATAATCTTCAGTGAAACATGGTGATGCTAATGAATTTAATTTCCTTTACTCTCCAAAACATAATTCCGCCTTTTCTCTATCATTCATCTTAAATCATTCTCATATTCTAACACCATCAGAAACTGCAGTCGTTTACAAGAACCAACATGCTTACTGAAACTACTAAGTTTTTCTCTCATCTTTTTGCATAGTTATCTGTATGTAGCTTAAATTTCTTTGCATAATATTTATTTCTGTTTAACATACCTAGGTATGCAAGTGGCTTGATGAACATGTAAGTTCAACCTATTTTGAATAGTTCCTAAAAGTATTTCAGAACTATCACCTTAACTGACACATTTATGAAAATCATACATTGTGGATTGATTTTCAAAGCCTTAGCCCTTTTTACTTCTGATGTTTCTCTCTAAATGTATATCAGTCATTCTGCATTGTAGGAGCACATCTCTACTATAAATGGATGCATTTAATCTTTCCTCTGGCCTCTTTATGCTCTCACCAACATATAAACTACTTTACATTTTATGTGAATTAACTGGCCTGATTAAGAGATCTTAAATGGTAATGATATAATCATTTGTAATAGAAACGTGTGGTGGGTTAACCTTGGCTGAGTGCCAGGTACCCACCAAGCCTCTCTATCACCCCCCCTTTCCTTCCCCTCCTCAGCAGAGCAAAAAAAGAAAGGGGAGGAAAATAAG
>JAVSBS010006383.1:8706-85805 GCA_033124195.1 Coracias cyanogaster | reverse complement strand
ACCAAACAAGTTCTTTTCAGTGATTTTACTTTTCAGCTAAGTCTTTTCTAACTAACTGCACTTTCTGAAGTGTTTTTGCATGTTTTTGCAGACAGTGTCTGCTTCAAGCATTAGCACTGCTAGGTGTTTAGAGTTCCTACCAAGGATTGGTATGCAGACCAAGGTCACTGCTAACTCTTGTGTACCACATTAGGGGGTGCAGAAAGTGAGAGGCTGCATCTGAGGGGAGGCGCGGCCAGGACAGGTGACCCTACACTGACCAACTAGGTATTCCATCCCATATACATATACATCATATTCAGTATAAAACTGAGGGGTCCCGAGGCTTTTTTGGCCTTTTTGCCCTCTTTTCCCCTTTGCCCTTTGCCCTTCTCATCGATCCTTCCACTGGCCTTTGCTTCCCTTGGGGGCCTTCTTCCCTTCTTGGACCATGTCATGCCTTTGATCCTGATTTGTGTGTTCCCGAACCCAGCTCCTGAACCCTGTTCCCGTCAGCTGCTGAGCCCAGTCTGGGACTTCCCTGATGTCTGCTACAGCCTCAGTGGTGATGGTGATGTAATTGCCATCAGCGGGAGGCTAGGTTCAATACTGGTTTTGTATATATTTGTATATATTCCATTTTATTACTATTACCTTCATTAAAGCTGTTTTAGTTTTGTTTTTTAATCCGGAAGCTTCTCTCTCATTCCCTTCCTCTCCCATTTGGGAGGGGAGGGGGCCATAAGTCTCTCTCCCTCATCATCTTTCTCTTCCTCTATTTAGGGGCAGAAAGAGGGGTTAACAGAGAGTGTCTATTGTAGGTCTGGTAGACTGAACCTAAACCTCGACACATGGCTAATGTGAGACAGTGATAGCAGAGTATTTCTAGAGGTGCTACACAGTGTACAGCAGAACAATAGGGCACACCTCTTTACATCAGCTGATAGAGGCAGGGGTGAGGACAACCCCTATCAGGCACAAAAGCATTGCTTTGCTGTACTTAGAAGTACTCTTGTTACTTGTAGATTCTGTGATTTGATAGCTTATTTTCTAGTTGAGCTTAATGGTTGCTCAGCTTTGTGTAGTTTGCCAACAGCTTTAGCTGGCTGCACTGTAGATGAGAGTAACACTTTTTTCAATCATCAGTTTTGACTTAATGCATGGGAGCTCTTCCACAATGCAAACACAAATATCCTACAGCACTAGTGGAGTTTCCTAAACTGGAAATCCCAGAAATACTGAATGCCTGCTATCTGCACACAAGGTCCTCAAATAAAGATTTTCTTTATATTTGCAAGGCAAAAAGAGGAGTTTCAATATTTCTATGAATAGTTTCTTCAGTGCTCCTTTGTGGAGCAAAGCAAGGTAGCACCTAAAACGTGAACACTGTAGCCTGGTGCTATAACAATGAACTTTGGTGGGAAAAGTGATCAAGAACTCACTAAACTATTGAACATCTCTTTTTTTTTTTTTTTTTTTTTTTAATTCTACTGCAGTTATAAGAAAAATGAATTACAGCACCAACACACACAAAGATCTTTTATCTCTAAGGGGTAAATTAAGGAGAATAAGCACCTGCAGAGAAAAAGCTCCCTATTGTGTTGCAACAGAGTGAATTTTCTATTTGAAGAAGATGTATTACTTGTTAATAGGCAGAAACTATTGCAATAAAAATCCTCAAGTTTTCTAAACTTTCATCCCTATATCTTGGAATAATTAGGGCATATGCTTGGTCACATACTGACTCAGTAGAAGACCTACAATCCCTGCGAATGAGGAAGCAGGAAGGTAATTTTCCATTAACACAATGTTCCAACATTGTCACAGGAGTGAAAATTTTATTTGAAAAAGTAAAAAAGGTCTTTCTGAAGATGTATTTTTCCATAAGGTTCAAAAGACTGTTTATGTTCTATAATGCAGATGAATTGCTATAAAATGGCCGATACAATTATTACTTTGTCATAATAAAACCCTTCAACCTTACTGAAAGCTAATTTGATTTTTTTTTTTCTTCCAAGGCAGAATATTTCAACCTCAACAAGCAAGGATGCTTTCTTTCCCCTTTACATATAAAACATATTGATATGAAATACTTGTTTTTCTCAAAACAGAATTTTTTGTACTGTACAAAGTATCTCCAGCAGAACTTCTAGTCAAATACAACAATAATATGAAAAAATGTGGCACAACAAAAAACTTAAAATTGCTTATAACAGAGGAAAAGCTACTGACAGTCCTGTCCACCACTATTACCTTCACACAGCTACTTCAGTATTAAATAGGTATTACCTTAATTTGTATTAGAACAAGCAAAGACTTTTAAAGAATAGTTAATCCAAGACAGTCACCACTCTTACATGATTCAGCAGCATGGTTTATCTTTTTCTGCTTTTGGCAAAACATAGCCTTCTGCAGCCACAATCCTTTTTTTATTTCCTCCCCTCTTTTTAACCAAGTCTGTAGAAGAAAGTTATTTTTTAACTGAAGGGAATGTGGAAGAGAAAAACATGACCAGAAGAAATGCTTAAGTTGAAAATTCAATATCATACCCAGTATTCCATTTTAGCCAGGGAAGAGGATACCCAAATATACTATTTTCCAGTGGCTTTTTGTTTAGTTGCAGATTTTGCATTAATTTCACACAAGCAATTCTTCTGGATTTCCAGCTTTAACAAGTCATTGCCAAGTACAATCACCAATTGTGACTCTTTATGTTCAGTGTGAATCACACAATCTTATAAATTATGGTTAAAGTTGATTCACCTACCTGAAGTCAATAGTATAGCTTGGAAAATGTGAATTCCTTCCTCAATAAGGGTATTAACAGTGATAGCAATATATAAGTAAGCAAGACGGTAATAGGCAATTAGCTGCTTGTTTTCAATATTCAAGCTGTTCCTATTTTTAGCATAGAATAGGACTGAGCAAGCATCTCAGCCTTGCCCCCACCTCTGCTGCCATTTAACAGGGATACAAAGACAATTATTTCTTCACCTTTGGCTATGCAGCTGGCTACATTTCCTGGTGTGGCAAACCAAATAAAATCCCCAAACAAGGGATTATTTTGCCAACAATTGGTAATAAGTTTTGTCCTTTTTTTATATCTGAGACATTAAAACTTTCCTACTCATACATGAAGAATGTAAAGAATTCTGTGGTCAACAGACATAAGCAAGTGTTCTCAGGGAGTCTAATTCACATGGCATTTAAACAGCTTGTGGCTCTAATGTCTCTTAAGGCTCCATATACTGCTAATATAGTAAAGTTTCAGTCATAGGAAATGAAGTTTTTCAAAAATATGGAGCAGGCCATCACGATAAATATTATCAATCAACTATTCTCCTTGCACAAGTTCATTCTGGTGGCACTGACAAACTGAATTTGGACATGCTCATACTGAATCAGCTGAATATTCTTCTGACAAGAGCACTTTTAATGATAATTAACTTCTTTCTGTATGTGCCACCCGCTGTTCCCCAGTCACCACTTAATAACTCATGATCAGATGAAGAAGAAAGAATGATAAAGTCTCTGAATGTAGGGCATGTGCACTCTGAAGGTGGTGAGAACAAATGGCTATTGAATCTATTTCTGGAACAACAGTGCTTTTTCAAGCAAACGCCAGATTCTTGTAGCCTTCTGCAAAGCACCAGGAAAACAGCAACTACAGCCACAAAGTGCAAACACACAGAGCACTGAAACTTTTCACAGGGCATGCAGCTTCAGTGCAATGGGCAATGCTGTGGCACAAAACCTCTCATTACAAGTCCATCTGAAGAAGAAAATGTGGAGTTACATATCTCTTGCCACAGAGGTGTTAGAATTGTTTAGTGCTTCGCTGAGTGATGGTGATGAAAGCATGACTGTTATTATCTGACATTTAGATTTTTCTTTGGCTTCTGAAGGACAGAATTTCTAAATTCTTAACCTCATGCAAGTCTACTACTCTGATACGTGCTCTTAAAACTTAATCCAGTGCACAAGGCTGAATCCTGCAGAATTCAGCAGACTTTTCCTCAGACTGCCTTACTTTGAACCTCATTGCTCCTGGCAGTTGTCCAGGAAAACACAAAGAGCTTTCTGCCCCCTCTCACCAGTGGGCTAATTACTTACTGCACATAGTACAGGACTCAGTCCTTTTTACAAACCTATCTCAAGTAGGGTAGTCACAAAATCCTTCTATTATAAATATTTTAAGAGGAAAAATTTACACATTAAGCCTGTAAAAGATACCTTATAAAAGACACTTTTCTTAAAAAACATTCTTGCTGCCACTGAGGCAGGGTAGTCATAGTCCTAATTAACACTACCTGCTCTCTACAAGGGTAAAATATCAAACCCTCCTGCCAAAGACTTAACAGAGACTCAATGCACCATACGTTTTCTTAAGTTCTGGAATACCACGGAACAAGAATGTAAGCTTGAAGTAAAAGTGCAATTAGAATTTTCTAAAACTGTATCTTAACAATGTCATAGTGTTGTATGATGCCTCATGCTCATCACCTTTCCACAAAAAACCCCAAACCACACTCTAAGATATGGGTAGAGCCTTTTAAAAAAATATCTCTCCCCACCTGGAAACTGGCCTGCACCAGTCTATCTGCTGCTTTTCAGTACTGAGTCTGCTCTTATTTTAAAACCCACACAGGAGTACTTCTATCATCATTAAACTGTATACGCGCAGAGACACGCAGAGAAATGTAATTTGTAAAATTCTTGTAGGAATTAGATAAACCAGTCCAAGTTGAAAATATAATCTTTCAAAGTTTCCTTTTCTGTATTTTGAAGCCTTTTCAAGGCTGATTACTCAAAGAAGAAAAGGAAATGGAAGAGTGTTTTTTCTTGCTTTAATTTTATAACGTTTCCAGGGGAAAATAATTTCTCCTGTAATTTTTAAAAATACTTCTTTAGAAAATATTAATAATTATACTAAAATAAAACTCCCTCGAGAAAAAAAAACACAACCAAAAAAAATCCAACTCAGAAAATATGGTGTTTAGATCCTTAGGATATGCCTAGCAAAGCCATGGAATACATTATGAGGTAAGATTAAACAGGATACTTTGAAACTCCTTATCACAATGATAAAATATGGGTAGCTGCATCCATAATTATTTGGTGAATACAGATTACTAGCCATTAATGCAAAGTTTAAATACTTTAAATACTTAAAATACTTGGAAATTTCAATCATCAGGTCCCAGCTAGTCCAAGATGCAGCCCATTAAAAAAGGCGGCCAGATTTACCTCTTCAGTGGCACTTCTCCATTCACTATAACGTAGCCACACCAGACTGTACACACAGAGGCTATTACACCACAGTCTCCCCTGATCTGGACTCATTCATATTTCAAACTTATTTCCAGAAAGATCCAGAAAGGCAGACACTGCACAGTGCCCACAGCAATTGCTGGAGACATAGGTACCACCCTTCAGCAGGCAGTAGGTTTTCCAAAGCAGAGGCGGCCAACCCAGCACAGAGTCAGTACTGCTCAAATTTTCACTCCTGATCCTCATGTCAATCTGGACCCAAGTTCTGGGTCTCTTTCAGTGTTGTTCTCTGCCTTGTTCAAAGCTGTCCCTACTCTTCCTGCCTGACTCCACTTGCTGCACGGATGTTGTTTGCCTGACCCTTGGTTCTACTTCACCTTACCTTCAGCAAATTTTCCTGATCCCTGGTACTTCGAATCCTGTGTATGTACATGCCCAAAGCCTAAACCTTAAGCTTGACTGTAAATAGCCCAAAGTGTGTGTGTTTTTTGTTGGGATAGAGTTGTCTCCACAGTAGCTGGTATGGGGCTATGTTTTCCAATTTGTGCTGGAAACGGTTTTGGTAATTCAGGGATGTTTTAATTACTGCTGAGCTGTGTTACACAGATGCAAGGCCTTTTCTGCTTCTCACCCCACCTCACCAGCAAGCAGGCTGGAGGTGCACAAGAAGTTGGCAGGTGACACAGCTGGGACAGCTGAACTCAACTGACCAAAGGGATATTCCATAACATCAGCATATAAAGCTGGGGAAGAAAGAAGGAAGCCAGGGGAGACATTTGGAGTTAAGGTGTCTTCCCAAGTAACTGTTATGCATGACAGAGTCCTGCTTTCCTGGAGATGGCTGAGCACCTTCCTGCTGGTGGGAAGTGGTGAATGAATTCCTTGTTTCACTTTGCTTGTGTGCACAAGCTTCTGTTTTATCTGTTAAACTGTCTTTATCTCAATGCAAGAGTTTTCTCACTTTAGTCTGCCTTATCCCTTTCCCCATCCCACTGGGGGTAGTGAGCAAGCAGCTGAGCGGGACTTAGCTGCTGGTGGGGGTCAAACCTTGACATGCAGTCATTAGAGTTTCACCAGCTAAGAGTACTCAGCTGGAAAAATCTTCCATATATAGCAAAAGCACATGGTCTATAAAGAATTTTGATACTGCTAAATCCAGCTTGATGCAACGGGATATTTTTGACTTAGTAAGCACTAGCAAAGTCAGGATCACTAGGAGACCCGATGTCTATGAAACATTTCTCTAGAAACAGACTTTGTCTACAAAGTGCTGCCTTTAAAGGAACTGACCTTTAAAATGCTTCTTCCCAAAATAAGTTTCAGGAGAGAACAGCCAGAACAGCAACTTCCTCTCTATTTTTCAAAAATATGGCTCTCCCTGTTTTCAGACTATATGACAATGGGGTAGTTTTAATCTGAAGGACTCTAAAGGTTTAGAAACATCCTTGTCTTTCTCTGGCAGCTGTAAGATGGAATAAGAAAGATTATCTCCTTTTTTGGGCATGCTTCATGTTATTCACCCAGAGGGATATAGCATTCCCTAAGCATTTCCAAAGCTTTGTTACTCAACCTAAGTGTTATTTCCTATAGTTCCCTGAAAAGAATTAAAGGAGAAAATCCCAAACTATTTCAGTCGCAATTCACTGAAATCTTTAGCATAATGTAGCCATTGAAGCCTGCTTCTTACATCTGCTTCCACTGGCACGAGTCATGATAGAAGGTTCCAATGGAGAATCATCATGATCTTACAGGCTGCCCCTATAACCTGTATGCATACTGTCATGATGTAAACCCTATTTCTTAGGCATTTATTTCCTTGAACTGTCTTCTTAAGCCAGTGATGTCATTAACATCTGAAATTCTAGTGTAGTATTCTAACCAGCAAAATCCTACAAATGCTTTTAAAAATTAATTTTTAAAGCAACTACTCCATTTAAATATTCCAAACCAAAGCTTCATCTAAAACATGCACACTGACCATCACTTCACCTATTGCATGCACTCCATAGGGCTGCGTTAATTGCTACAGAACTAACCGGAGGCCATCTCTCTGATGAAGCAAACTTGGAAAATACATCTCCATTATAGCCTCTGCTTCTCAAAGAACAAAAGCATCAGCAGATTGCCCTTACAAAATTGTGGTTTGGAGGGTTAGTATGATCTAGAATCCCTTAATACTTTAATTTTCCAGAGCAGCTGACTTTAGGCTAAGAGTTGTTCCTAGACATTAATGTTATTATAAATGCAAATAAAATTACACACTCTGTACAAATATCAAAAAGACAGTGTGAGGTATTAGGAATGGACTTAAAAACTGAGCACAGAAAATGCTCAGAAAATAATATTATTGCATTGACTTCTAGGAGGGACTCAATAGAATATTTTGCACAGTTAAATATCTTCTCCAATTTAAATTTTATGTTGAGGCTTCAAAACCAATTAGGCTACGCTACAGTCTGATGATTTGCCAAATTATCCTTTCTAAAACAAAAGTAGTTTTTGACTAACAGACGCAAAGGAAAACTGCAACTATGGCATTTATTTTCTTTTTTATAGTGTAGTATATCTAGGGCTGCACCTCAGTAAAACCACTTAAGCATATTTGTAAATTCATAGACATGAGAAGCCCCCATCCAATCGCTATTTCAACATAGTGGCTTTTCCATTGACTTACTTGAAATTGGAAAGCAACTTAATGAGGGTACTCATGTGTGACAACTAACATACATGCTCAAGTTTTTGTCACTTTGCTACAAAACCCCCTAAGTTAAAACAACAATATGCTCATAATTCCCAGGGGAAGAAAACAGCAGTGTCAGATCATCAGCTCATAGTGGGAATAAGCCAATAGAGGTCAGCAGTACATCAGAGAAGGATCTTTTTAACAGCAGCCATGTCAACTACATTCACCTACAGTCATAGAAAATTCTTAACTAGGAAATTTTGCTGCCAGAAACTGAACATTTTTTTCATAATGAAAATATTTTCATATTTTGAAAGCCATCGGTATTTAATCACCCACAATACAGCTAGCACAGCTTCCAAGTTTTGCTAGCTCTGCTAAGCTCTTGTACTGTGTCCTTCCTTGCATGTTGGCAATGTAAGGCTTAAAATTCTAGTTACATATCTGATAACTTCACTGCAAGAGGTCTCGGACTGGAATAAATAGAGAGTAATGCTGACATCCCAGACTTTGACCCCCTTTCCTTTAGAAATAAATGGGTTTTGACCTGATAAACTTGCTTTTTACCTCTTTGGTAAAGGTAAGAATTTATCTATATTTCTAACCATACCAGAATCATAAATTAGATTTTTTAAAAAAATTTTAAAATTCAACACATTTATTCTTCATCTCAATTCTATCCGGTGTAACTGCTTCTTGTGGATAAGGTGTTGGATATACACCTGAACTCTGACTTACATAGCTTTAGAGATTTTTTGTTTTATTTTTTAAAAATTTTAAATATCTTTGAGGAAAAATATAATTTTAAAATAATGGGAGATTGTTATGAACAACAAGCATTCTCCTTTAATTCAACTGTAACGTCTATTTATGTCCTATAAAGAATAAAACTTGGATAGACAAATCCCTTTTAATGGATATCTACTTGAGAAATACTACATTCTAGCTGTCCAAACAAGTGGCTGCCTGCGGTCTGGCAATCACTGATTACAGCTAGCTAAAGGACTATTAAGTTTGGAAAGTAACAAAGGGAGCATGAAAAGCAACAGCTTAAAACAAAACCTTTTAAAAAAGCACAGAACTAATTACTTTTTTCAGCAGGCAAGATTGTTAAAAGCTAATTTGCCACCTGCTGTCATAGAGCAAGTCTTGATCATCTTAGTAATGAAGTAGACATTTGACTGTACAAGTTAGAGCATATATCAACTTGGTGAGGGATAAGGCTACACAATGAAGCATCTGCAGAAGAAAAACTTACTGCTTCCTAATTTATTAACTACACATTCCTTGCACTTATTAATATTCTGCAAATAGAACAGGGCATGTTTATTTACAAAGCAGGATCCAACAGGTATTGTAACATTTTTTAAAAATTTATTTGCTTGGGGTTTTTTCCTTCTAATACAAAGAATTTTGTTAGTCTTTCTCTACATATCATCTTATATGTAACTTCAGAATAATGAAATCCTACAGCTTTCAGCAGATGACCTAACATGCATTACACCCACCGGTCTCCTGACTGAACACCAGCTTCCATAGAACAATGCCTGATACTTCCAAAGTCACCCAGGGAATTAATGGAATTTCTTCTATTACTTTTTGGTCCACATTGTCTAGGAGGCTTTGAAATTGGAACATTTCTCTCTTAAACCGTCAGAGTGCAAAGACGTAGTTGGAAAGATTATCATCATGCTGTGTGTGCATTCCTCTCTTCTCCAAGGATTTAATTCACTAATAAACAGGTCTGCAGCTTGTAGGCTAAGGTGAACTATAGACCTGGCAGTGGACTATAGATCAAGATCAAAGCAACATTATGCCTTGATCATTAATGCTCTCCTTCCATTTTACACACAACATAGTGCCAAAACCGAGTCTTGAGAAGGATCATATCCTCCCCAGCTCAGATATGGTAGGAGAGACTTTACTCCCATATTTTATGTTCCTATAACTTCATTGACCTCATGCCTAATTTACCCTATCATCAGATTAGAAACAGAGCCATGGAGTAGAATCTTTCCATAACGGACCTATAATGACAGTCATTTTGGAATACAGTAATAATTATGAACTGGAACTTACAGTCGTTATCCAGACAGAAACTTGTACTAACTTGAGTGATTGATTTCACTGGTAGTTTTAGCTAAGCAAAGATTGCAAGTTTTGGTGTTATAGTACAAAACTTTTCATTTTAAAGTTGTATATAGGCAAAAGAATTCAGCTATACATAAAAACATCCGATTTTTTTCATAAACAAACATCCTTTGCTTATTAGGAGGACTCCTGGTTCTCTGTGCTTACAGCAGTTAAGTAACCACCATTTAACCTAGGCTATATTGATTCAAATAGATGCTAAAAACAATTACATTCAGTTATAACATTGAATTTGAACGCCTGTTCTCTAGCTATGACATTTGAAGTGTATTACTCCCCATTTCTTTCAGATTTGCAGAATAACTTCATTTGCTGAAGGGGAAAATAAAATAGAATAGAATTAAAAATAATAATAAACCCCAAGCCCACAACAAAGAAAACTCCAAACCTTATAACTTTCCCTAGTAACCAGCAGAGTAAAGTTTTTGTGGTTTTGTTCTCTGGTTGGGAGGGGGTTTTTTGGTTATTTTTTTCTTCAGAAAAATCCTTCACTGTCTTTTGTTAAATTTTGTCAGCCTATAAGTAGTGACATTAAAATTCTATTTCTTTTCAGAGTGTTTAATTTATCTAATTATTTTATTAAATATGAAAACATTATTAAGATACTGGCTTCTTATTTATGAGGTACACTCTCCTCACAAAAGCTTATTAGATGAAAGTAATTTCTGGCAACTGAAAAATAGAAGTTGTTCTGGGAAGAAATGCACCTGTTTAAGGAAGTTAAACTGCTGAAGCTGATTACATGATTATTAAAAGAATCTGTATCAGTACTTTTATAAAAGATGCAGCGATATATACTGGATTTTGAATAAGGTATTTCAGTTCAGCTTCCCAGATAATTTTCCATCATGAAGGTGTATCTACTGACCCAAACATTTGAAAAGCAGAAACCACAATATATTTTGGTTATGTAAGAGTTCAGAATCCAAACAGCTCATCTAGGTATAGACCTGGCATCAACAAGCCTTGTTCAAAGTAACCCTTATAAAGAAATGTCCTTTGAAAATATTCTCAGAGCCAGTTAGAACACACATAGTCAGTTAGTTACCAACAAGTTTTATATCACATTGCTAGCACATTTGGAATTAGATTTGTGCTTTTATTAATAATATAATCTCATTTAAAACTATTGTAATGAACTGCAAACATCTTATTTCATAATAAATAGAAGCAACAGAATGTCCCAACTCATTATTTGGTTACAAATTGTATCATGTAAACTCTGCTTCTCATTGCCTGCATTTTCTCCCTTGTAACATAGTCAAAAGAAAGTGAATCAATGTTGAGGAGAAGAAAAATAGGTTTGTGTAAGGATGTTTTTAAGAGAAGAAAAGTAAGCTTGGTATTGCAATTTTTCTGAAAGTTAAATATAACGGAGAGGCAAATTTTATGATTTGACAAAAGCTGTTGGGAAGTTACACAGACAGCTTGGTTTTGTTTGCAACTAATTTTCTGTAACTGTCCTTAAAGCTTTCATCAAAAGCATTTTTAAAATTCAAACTTAAATCTTAATGTCGCAAAGTTAAAATGTATCACAAACATAGAATATACTCCTGAACTCAAGTCTTCACTAAAACTTTTTTTACACTAGAAGTCACTGTCAAATAATATAGCGTATAATGTAAATATCTATCTGTATATCTACCTCCACACATCATGGTGTCTCATATTCACTGACTAATCAGATTTTTCTAACTCTGATTTAGTTTTGCCAAAAAAAATACCTTTCTTAGACTTTCTGTGACCTACCTCAAAAGTGCTTTAAGTGTTTATTTGGAAGTTTCATGGAAGAAGTCTCCTACAATCTATACAGGTCTTTTTCATTTCAACACGTTCAGTTGAATGTGAAGAGCCAATGCTTTCCAAAATAAATCAAAAACTAGGCTTCTCAATATGAACAGCTAACCAAACTGTCTAAATGAGTGACTTAGTTTTCCAAACTGCCAGGACCACAGAATTAGTAAACGATTTCAGACTATTCAGGAAGAGTTCCCCAAAGAAGTATCAGAGCCTGATACAGAGGACTCTCTGCTACTGCTCTGGAAAACCTATTCTAGAATGCACGTTTTGTTTTACTTTCATTATCTACAATACATGAGCTATTTTCCTATCAGATTTGGTTAATGCTTAATTTAACTTCCAAATACAAGTAGAAACTGTAATTTGGACTCTGTGGTCATTTACACTGACACTTAGGAGTGGCCTCTTCACAATAATTCTTTTTTCCAGGTTAAAATGAAGGCATAAAGAGGAGGCTCTAAAAACCTCTGTACATAATGCATTAAGAAAAATATTTTTCTTATGCTTTGCTTTAAAATTACAGGCTCCTGGCTACTACCCACTCAAAAGATGTCAAATTTCTGTTGGGAAGTAGGAATTGATCAATTTCTTTCATAAAGCTTCAGATTTACTTCTTCAAGCTTCTATTCTGTTTTTGAGAATAGAGAGGTATTCCTGATTGTTCAATAAGGTGCTCTTCAAGAACTTTGCGGTTTCTCCTCACAAGTGCAGACATCCCTCTACAGCACAGGGATCCAGCTGTCACCGTAGTGACTAGCAGCAGAGATGGAGAAAAACATGGAATAGAAAACAGGTTGAAAACACTAAAGGAAGAAAGGTGAAATTAGGGTTTTTTGAGGAAGAACATGTATAGAAGACCAAATAGCCAGAAGGTCTTTGTAGACATAAATATACAGATACAGTGAAATACATCAAACTGTCGTATTAAACGTAGTATCTTGAGACCACCTTGATTACAAAAGCCAAGTTTTCAGGGGGAGGTAGTATCTGCTACTAGACACACCTGGAAAAGTTGTGCACCCAAAAGCACATATATTTCCTCTAACTACATAAGTCAGCCTTGATTCACAAAGTGTTCCTGGATGAATACAAAATGCTTATCTTCTAAAGTCCCTCCTACACATGTTCAGAGCCACAGGGACATCATGACAGTGACCTGTATTCCCTTCTTACACCCTACGCTCTTTCCAGCCATGGCTGTTCACAGCTCCAGTTCTTCTGCCTGATGCTGCTTGTCTGCAAGCCCTTTTCTTTTCCAACAGTAAGCAGTTAGCCTTTGATATTTTTTTTCCACTTACTCAGCTTCCTCAGAAGGGTGTTCTTACTGGGGATCCCCTGTACCTAACAGCCCATCCCATGGCACTGCGCACTGACCAGTAAAGAACAAGTGGGAAAACCAGTCTGGAAACACAAGTCAATCAAAGTTTAGCAGGAACACAAAATATGTTCCAAAACACATTTTCCTGGAGATGTGATATTTTTGTCTCCAGTCAAAATTCTGAGAGAGCTTTGTTTACTTTTATGGCTCACCCTTAAACAAGCTGTCTGAGTCTTTAAATACTAGACCTTTTAGAGATGAAAACTTGCTAAAGGTAGTAAAGTTTGGGTATAATGAACTGCAGAGACTCTAAACTCCTGGAAACATTCAAGGTTAGGTTGGGTGGGGCTCTGGGCAACCTGATCAAGTTAAAAATGTTCCTGCTCACTGGGGGGGAAGAGGGGTGGACTAGATGACCTTTAAGGGTCTCTTCCAACCCCAAACATTCTGTGATTGTATAAACACTCTTCACAAAACACACAGTTACAATTTTGCTAAGCTCAGGTATTCTTCTCACTGTTTTGTATAGTTGCTAATATTTAGCTCTTATTTGCAACAAAGCAGTTAACTGCTTAATTAACTTAGCAAGATGGAAGGCACAGCTTCCTACTAACATCCACTAACACCAGCTAAAATCCCAGATGTATTTAACCAAGGCCACTAATTATTAAGCAGTCCACAGCACACAAACATTTTTCAACTGAGCAACTATGGAATAATTGCCATAAGTTTGCTACAAAACCTCTATGGAAGCATAAAGACTTAAAGACATCAAATATATCACAAATTCTGGAAGAAATGTGTGGTAGTGAAGAGATGAGAATTGGATGAGAGAAGTTTAGGGGGAACTGAACTCCAGCTGTCATACCAATGGACACTGGCAAGAGCTTTCAGGCCAGAGCTACAGAAAGTAGGGACTCTAAACCTGTGTATCTATCTGGACCTTCTGCAGCTTGCCACTTCTGAACCCATGATCTGCTGTAAAGGATTATACCCCTCTTCCAGCCTTACCAGAGAGGACATCTCTTTTTATAGTGAAGCCCTACTATGTAAGCCCAGGTCATGCTGGGCCATGGAGTATTACTGGACCCCAGAATCCACTCTCACCTTACAGTGTCAAGTGCTGGATTTAAATCGCCAAGAGCATATGCATTTCTATATCTTGGGTCTTTGCAAAACAGGTGCTCATGGAGCATAGTAAATACAAGGCCTGAGAAACAGCATTTATCTCCTCTTCCTCCTCCTCTACAAATAAATTAAAAGTAATAAAAATCAATATTATTTTGTGTAGAGTTCCTTCTCTCCCCCTGCACTGCCCACAACATTGTTTTTCACACACATACAGGAGGGTATATCATCATTCAGATTTTATAGAATGCATAATCTCAAATGTGAATGAATCCTAACGGAGTAGAAAGATCTACATAATCCTTGCATGCAAAGCAGGATCATTTATAACACAAAAAATTTCTATTGTAATTTTCTCCTTGACATGTTAAAATCTAACTTCAAATTCCCTGAATTCACAGAGGGCTTTTTTGTTGTTTTTACCAAAACTACTTATTTTTACTTTGGCTATTTTTTTTCTTAACCTTTACTCCCATATGTCATGCTCTGTTTGAGAGGAGTAATTGGTTCATTCCTTTAGGGGAAAAGCAAAACACATGCAAATACAATATTTGCACATAACGTGCACACAAATTTTTGCTTTAAAGCAAAAACAAATAGTCTTTACATCCTCTAAATATTAAAACCACAAAGTCTTTTCCCTGGTGAATCCACTGTTAATTGTTTTAGATTTATGGTATTATTGTACCACAGTTTAATAGCATTTCTTAGCATTCAAGGGTGAAAGTTTAGCTACACTAAGTAAATAACATTAACTACTGCAAGAAAAGAAAATACTGTTCTGGTTAAGGCAGTGGACTAAGATTAATAAAGTCTTAAATTCTAGATTCTGTCACAGTCTTCCTTTGTGACATTGGAAAAGATATATCTTCATGCCCTGCCTTTAACTCCCTTCTATAAAACAAAAGTAAGAACTATAGAACTATTTGGCAGAACAACATTCTGGTTTTGTGCTGAATCACTGCCTACTATAATGGGGCCATAATCTTGGTTAGGGCTTATCTGCCATACTATAATAATGAATAAATGATAGTAATCTATGCCTTCATGAATAAAAATACCTGGATGAAGACCAAAGGGCCCCAACTGCATTATTTCAGAAACTGAGTTAAAAGATTGTCATGTTAATACCAAGAAATGCAAGAAGCATAAGCAGCAGCCCAAGGATGAGGGAAGGCAGTTCCAAGAAGTACCTATCACAAATACTAAGAATTTCAGTCAGTTCACTAAGAGATCCAGATCCCTTCCCACTATCGTTGTCAGCTGAGAGGCAGGGTTTTGCCATGCAAGAAGGAATGACTGCACTGCTGAGGAGCATGTGCACACACTCACATTCCCAGTTAACCATCACCTTCACTCCACCAACCCTTGTGGTCCCACCAACATCTCTGATGCAGAAGCAGCAACTCAGCTTGGCACTTATGCACAGGTTGGTGGCCAGCCTTGAACTGTGATCCACATCATTGTTTAGTGTTTCGTCCATTTCTGCACCATGTCCAAGTCATTTCTACTAAAACGGATACCCTCATTCCTCAGAGGTGTACTTAGGAGCGTGAAACGTTATTTTCAAATGCACCAATCATTTGTAAGTGTAGTCTATAGGCACTGTGTAAAATCACTGCGTGGTGGGGTTGGTTTTGGTGTAAAGGAGGGGAAAAAAAACCAAAAAAGTCTTGTACAAAATCCCAGCTATGTTTTGCACCTGTTTTACTCTCCACAAAATAGTAGTTAAATCACTGTATGTGTTTTCTATATTAATGTTTGCTCATGGAATTAAACTTCTAGGTAAAATTGTACCCAACCACTGCCACAAAATATCACATTTGCTGTGGAAAAAAGACTGATAGCCATTTTACTTTATTTCCTCTGAGATTTATTAATCTCACACAATCTGGAGAAGAAACAACTAATGGATTTGAGTGCCACAGATTATATTTGTTAAGTAATTTTTCAGAAGTGCTTAAAGACTCCAAGAGTTCATAAAAGCTTCAGAAAACATAATAACACTCCAAAGCATTAAAAGAAGCAAGAGAGCTAGCAGTGGAACATATAGAGAGTAATTAATTAATTGCTCTGCACTTTTTTTTTTGCTGTTCCTTCTAGCAGAATCTCCAAGAGTAGCCAAGATAAGTACAGTAATTAATTTTTTTTTTATCATCCGAGATCAGCATGATTACAGGGCACACCTTTTAAGTGGAAATCTAGTCTGACATTCTGCTCTTATTTATTCTCAGTCATGATTAAAGTTTAAGATAAAATCAGAAAAAAATGAACACTTGTGCAGTAGAGATTTCCAAAATTTTACTCAAAAAAGGGACAAAACCTGAAGGCTGTCAGTAAGACTTTAGTCACAACATCCTCTGTGTAAAGTCAAAAGTGTCATCGCCAAAGCGAGAATGAACGATATGTTAGCTCTGAAATATTCAAGGCACTACTGAAGAAATAAGACTCATTGGATGTTGCATCTAGCCACATGGAAGGCAGCACACATCTCTCTTACTCATTGCAGAAATGGAGAGACTAAAATGAAAACATTAGGGAATGCAGTTCACTAAGATACACTTGACATAACTCTACATTTTAATGAGTCATTTTAAAAGTCAGGTGGTTTGACAGGTCATCACGTAATTGCATGAGCGAATCATAAGTAAATGACTTTTTCAAATCACTCACTGAAAAACATAGTCAAACTAATTTACTAGTTATGTCATTTATTTGGATGATTGTATCATTTATTTTGACAATTGTAAATTAATTTTCAATATGGATGGAAAGAAAGGTATGAAACAGAATGCTTGATGGCGTATTTTCCAAGATGAGCGTGGCTGCAGCATGGCATCCTTGGCTATTGCATGTTTGCTAGTGCTTAAAGGTGTGGAGTTCAATGAAATTTCAAAGTACTTCAATTTAAAACCAGTAACTTGTAAAAAGCCATCCACTATCCAACATCTGTTAAATACCTCCCACAGTTGTCTAAGTTTTCTTTTTTAGGAACACAGATGTTATTTTATGCTGAATAAAAGCAAGCAAGCTAGGTTTACGCAAAATAACTGAAACAGAAGCAGCTTAAAACAACCCGAAGAGGTATTGCCTTAGACTTTCTGATTTACGTGTCATCACATACAGTTAAAGCAATAAAAGTGAAACAGAAAACTGAAAGCTTGATTCTGCAACTTATTAATGGGATCTAAATGGAATGACTTGCAAGAATCAGTATGTAGAAAAGATTTCCAAGCCTGGATAAGCTTTCTTGGTAAATACTCAACTTTATGATCACACAGGGATTGATCAATGGCAAAACTGCACACGTGTTTATTAAACTTATTTCTTACCAGAAACTGACAGTCAGGTGACCAAGTTTCAATAAATTTGGTTTTAAATTATGACTTAGTAACATGGGCCTGAATTTGAATGCAGCGCTGACTGCCCACCCTGTACTGACACTTCCCCACTCAAACTGCTGGGCTCATTTCTAGCATTTAAGTATAACTTTAAAAAGAAAAATCATCCCATTATGCCCCAACTATTAGAGCTCTCCATGATTCACAATACCCTAAGGAAAATAAAAAACAAGAAGCAGGGCAAATCCAGACACAAACCATCACCTCAGCTCCCTAAAAATTTTTTAGCAAGAATTAATGAAAACTACAGTTCATGCATATAAAGTCAAAATTGGAACTTACTAGTCTGACCAAGAAGCAACACAAAATTAGTTTTCCAGGCAAGCTCAGATGATTTGTACGATACTAGACAGAGAAAGTAAGATCAGAAATATAGGCTGCTTTTGTTAAAAGCTACAAATACAGAATTATACATTTGGCTTCTCATAACACCATCTTTTGAATATGTATTAATAATATCAGACGCTAAAAAAGATTTTGAATGTAGGTAAAGCTAAGGGTGAAGAATAGATTTTTATAGCTATTAGGAAACATTTCCAGGAAACCATTCTTAACAATGCTATTAAGGGGTGTTCTGGTATGGCACAGCAATACATTTTCCCACTCATCTAGAATATGTATGGAAGCATTTGTATTTCAGCAGTACAAAGATGCCCTACTTAGAATTGAAACCCCACTGTGCTAGGTAATAAGTGTACAAAGTGAAAGATGTTAGGCTGGTAAAATATGTATTTTCTTCCAAATCAGCTCTTTAACCCCATATTAAAAGTCAAGAGAGGGGGAAAAGTAGAGAAAAAACCAAATGATACGGTAGTTCTGCAGTTAACCCTTCTAGAGTGCACTGTAGTTATTCCAAATATATGATGTCTTGAAACATATCAGGGCACTGTGATCCTATACTTTGATTTAGAAGGCATAAACATGTCAGTGAAGGAACTGGTAACAGATAGGGTGATCGGGCAAAGAAATAAATGCAGCAAGCCCACATGAAAAATAAGAACATACATGAGAGTGCACAAACACTTCATGTTGACTGTTGGTTCTGTGACAGAATAAGAACAAAGACAACTCTACCTTCCCTTTCTGAAATTATCAACTATTCTCTCTTGCTCTCTGGTGGCAACTTGGCCTGTAGTTCATGGACCCTGGTTTAATTCAAACAGCTGGCTTCACAGAATCAATAGAGAAATCAGAGTGTTCATTCATCCATCTACGATATGAAGACGGGTCACACTGTTCTCTGCTTGGAACATTTAGATGACTTGTATAAGGAAACTTCAGCGAATTGTTCAGCATGACACTGGGAGCATGCAGCCAGTGCTGGTTTGTAATGGGGTTAGATCTAACAAGTCGAGGCTGTAACAGATGCATCTCCCTGGCATGCTTATGGGAGTCACCATCTAGTGAGAGTCTAGTTGCTCACAGTTGCTGTAAGTACACTGCTCCCTGGGAAGCTGAGTGTCTTTTAAATTTTCTGGTGAAATAACACAGAAAACAAAGCTGTAAATGAAGTACTGCATTTAAGCTGCATTTTGGTTAAATAGTTTTGAATTTAATCACCATTATGAAAAATGAAATACCTATGTGAATAGATATCAGAAATTTGTCACTTTCCCAAAGTATTTTATGTTAATTATTTGTTGAGCTCACCTTAAATTCACAGATGACTTCTATTTCCACAAAAATCAGTTCAGGAAAAAAATCTCCATTTTTCAAACATGATTAAAAAAAAAAAAAAAAAATCACACATTTTCGAATAGCATTTCCTCATATCTCCAAATTGTGTTAGTAAGCATTGTTGGAAGTTTATCCATTATGCTTTATGGAAATCTTATGAAACTAAGATGCCAGATTGGTTTACATGTGTCATCCTTAAATTTGCCTTTCTTTTGACTGATAATTGATTTCTAAGCATCATTCATTATCAGAACCTAAGGAAACATTTTCATGTTTTCATTACAGAGGTATCAAACACTTGATATGAAATATCAAAGCCTAAATCTGCCTATACAGATTTCAGTGAAAACTCAGAATGAGTATTCAGGCCTGAATTTGTGTTATACATTATTTTATCCATCCGTTAGCAAAATTGAGAGGCCAGGAATTTCTTTGAGACATTATCAGGCATTCATACACTTCACTTTGACATAACTTTGCTTCCTGAAACAATAAGGCATGAACTTATTATTTTACGTGAAATCAATTTATTTTTCTACTCAGGGCAGTTTGCTTGGAGGATGGAGAAGCAGTTCACTGCCAGGGCGTTTCCTCCTGCCTGCCAGCACATAGCCTGGGAAGAAGCTGCAGAGACTAGCCAGGCACAAAAAGCTACTCTATGGCAGACCTTTAGATACCCCCAAAGTTGTCCTCAGTCTTCCCAAGACCTTCTCTACAGTAAACTGCTGCTCTGTCTTTCCCTTTCTCTGTTCCTCAGTGGCTTAATCTGCTTCTTGCCTGGAATGCCATGTTCCCCAGGGACAACATGAGGATGCCTGAGCACTGCCATCTCCAGCCACAGCAAACCAAACCCTGTCCCTGCTAATGTATATTCAGTATTTCCACTCAGTTTTGAGCCTGAGAATCACACCAAGTAGTTCTGTCTGTGCCATCAAAAGACTGCACCAAAGTTAAGAAGTGGAAAAATGAGGTAATGATTTGGACAATTGGGTTCTAGGAAGAAAAAGGGGAAGACGAAGTAGAGAGGCAAGGAAGGATTGTTAAATTAGTGCTTTAGCTTTCTAAAAGTATTGTTTTCATACAATAATCAGGCAAATAAGAGAATGTTTTATCTATATAGCCAAACACAATCATACAAGGTTATAACCACGTCTGGGCTAAAAAATTCCCCTGATTAGAGTCAATATAACAAAAAGGAAAAAGACTAATCTATGCAAATTAAAACACGTAGCGGAGCCTTTGTAATATCCAAAGCTACTTAGGCCTCAGAAAGACAACCCACATTTTAGGGTTAATACACAAAGCAGCACAGCTGGGAATAGGCTCTTGGGAACTAAAGGCTGCCCTGTAGGATTAGGTACCTTTGCTGCATGTCACCTGGTGCAAAGTCTTAATAGCATATCCTGGTAATATTTGGCCACTGCCAGCAGTCCTAGCAAAGACAATTTAAAAGTCTTTCTTAGGAAAACTGGGTATTTATTCTCTTTCGGTTTTAAATTATGTAGATACAGCCAGGGGAGGATTTTGGCCCTTAAAAACTGAAGGTGGTAATTAGTACAGTTGAACTTATTTTAAAGGCATCAATGAATAAGATAGATACAAACCATTTTCAAGAATTACTACATACTGCAAAATCTACAATAATATCAAGCAAATGCTATTAAATACTCCACCGTGGATGCTAAACTACTGCTCTGGTTAAGGAGCTCAAATACTCATATCTATTCAGCACATAGGATGAATTAACAGATTTTAAAAGCTTTGATGAAACTTTCTTAGGTTATTCACTTGTGTGATCAATCTTGTCATGATATTCTGGTTTTTCATGTTCCTAGGATTCTTGCTAACGGTAAAAATGTAACTAGGGTATTGGGGTTTGGGGTATTAGGAATGCCCACAGAAGAAAATAACAATGTTAAACAGAACCTGGATTTGACAGAAAAAGATTATCAGGACAATTTGAGCAACAAGGGATCCTGACTTGCTAGACCCTAAGGCTTTGTGACACATGACTATGGGATGTCTTCACCAAAATGACACCTAGTAATGTTATTTAAATTTACTAAGCATTCTTTTTCAGATTAAATTGGTTTTGAGTAGTTTAGAGAAAAACAAAACAAAAACTAAAAAACCCAACTCACAAACATTTAAGCTTACAGAAAAAAATAAACCTTCAGAGAAGGTGTAATATTTTCTACATTCTTTTCAACCATGATAACAATATTTTCAGTTGTAAAGTACAGCTGCCATACTTCATGACAGACCCTTCTTAAATTGTCAAATAAGTCAATCCACTATGCTTTGCAAGATAGCACAGCGTTTGGCTTCCTTTTGTTTAGAGTGATAGGAATCTTTACTGATTTATAAATCATTTTTTTATTTGGTCAAATATAACCTAGGTTATTCAAACATAGATAAGCACAGGCTATACAATTAATAATACAATACATATTAATGGCTATTTTTGGAAGCAACAGGACTTCATCTCACCCTGAAAGTGAACACTTAAAAGTTCAATGATTTATCAGTGAGTTAACTGTTCAACCTAACATTGCTTTAAATTGTTATTTTACTTCAGTAATAATCTTCCTGCTGGACTTTTAAAAAAATAAGCTACATAAATAATACTGGGGCTAGAAGAACTCAGGTTTTTTGTGAATGGGAAACAGGTATATGAAAGTTTTTGATTCCAGTGAAATGGATCATTTCTTTCCTGAAACCATTCCACATGGTAGAAAATGTCCATTTGGTGAGCAAGATGTAACCAGCAGATCTCCTTATAATATTTCTTTGAAAAGCACATTTGTGGCTATTTCATTAATAGCGAAAACAAACCCCATAGGGTGTGAGAACTAATTTAATGCCAGTGAGATGCACCTCGAATGACAAAATATTTAGGAGTTGTGTTGCCACAGGTGTGTTTAATGAGCTGTACCTAAAGTCTGAAAGTGGAAAACAAGTTAGAGCAACCTTCATGACATAAAATGTGGTTCAGTGAATATGTTAGTCAGATCTTTAAAACTGTAAGGTGTTTACAACACCGATAATTTCCTCTAAAAACATCAGGGACCAGGCAACAAATTTACAGACATGAATCTATAAATGATCAGTTCATCTGAAGTAACTTTTTAGAAACACTTGTTATTCCTTGTAACATAATGATTGCTATCAGAGATTAGTAGAAAAAGCCACGGCCTCCGCAGCACTCGAAATCCTAAAACAAAACCTTGCAAAGACATATTGTAAAAACAGGTATCACTGTCAGGTCAGCCAAAGATGGAGGAAAAGCCACAGTTGACCCATCTGCTGTTATCTTGGCCGCCATTTCCCCATTCCTTTCTACCTCTGCAGGTATGTTTGCACTGCTGCTTCTGTGCTTGCCAATGTTAATAACTCTCCTGCTAATTGCCTTTGCAGTATCTCCTCATGCCTTTGCTGTGCCTTTTTTAGGCAGACAGTTTCTATTTGGCACACAGGTGGAATAGCTTGTCAGTGACAGTAGCAGATAAAGTTGGTATCTCTAGCTGTCGAGGTTTAGCGACAGCCTTGAGCCAAATTTGCATGAGGCTTTAGGTAGCCTGTTCAAGACAGAGAGATCTCAATTTTATATTCTCCTGCATTTTTACAGCTAGACTAGCAAAAGAAAGAGACTATCAGGAAGGGAGTAAGATCTATCTGGACGAGGGAATGAACAGTGCATTAACAATGGTGGTGAAGAATATAAACTATTCCATGGAGTAAAATGAAGGCCAACTCTGTATGTTACAGAAGAGCTTCAAGACCGTGAGCAGTAAGAAAGACAGAATGAAATAGAAATGAAAATGAAGTGATATATGTGAAGAGAGAGAAAAAAAAAAAAAAGTATGCTGTTGTTGGCTCTGAAGTAGTTATTGCCACTGAGGAATAAGATCTCAAGGTTAGGATTTCAGAGAAAGAAACCCAATAAACGCATCAACTGTTAAGAAATAGTGGGGAACAAATGCAAAGCCCATTAGATAGAGTAACTTAAATGGAAATAAAGCAGAATAGGTAATACTACAGAAAATTACACAGACTCTATACAGTTGGACTCTTGAACATGGAAAAGATAAAACTGGAGTGGAATAGAAAAGAAATCTAAGAAATCTGGAATGATAGTAGGGAATGCTTATTCACTGCCTTCCTATACAAGGATTGAAGGGCATCAAAGATGGTATCACATGGCAGTTATGAACAGAAGATATTTCTCCACACATCTTGCTGTTAACTATGTTATTCCTTCCCAAAGGACCGGTGATACTTACTGCAGTTCAGAAAATGACTGGACAAGTTTATGGAAGAGAACTCCATTGACAGCTATTGAACATGAAGTAATCTTCCGTAATTTATGAAATTTGTGCATTGTGATGTGCTGGAAGCCATAAAAGTATCCTGGAAAAGTGTCACAACCTGACTATCCTATCCTCAGAAGCCTTCTTAAACACCCGTGGTAGCTGAGGACAGGGATGGATCTTAGGTCTGGCCTTAGTACAGTCAGAATCAGGTTACTCAGGTAGGAATGGCCTACTTGTGTTCTTTGTTCAACAGATGTGGTAATTTAGTCTCTTTTTAGACTGCAGCAAGACTGGAGCTGAACTTGCCTTGAAAAGAACAATAAGCATTTCTGCAACTGGAATACTGAAGAACTGGAACTGGAATTAGGGGATACAAAAGATACAAAAATCCTGCTGAACAAAATTGTAAGCCTGCAGTATCTAAGGGTTAGTTGCTGCACTGTTCTCTCAGTAGAATATTCAAGAGCTGTCCACAAATGAGGTTTGCTGTCCAACAATACCCGTTTCTTTATGGTGAATTGCTTCAACTACCTGCCAACTTCTTTTCCATGGGTGAGGACTTCAGCATCTTACTTGGATATACGTGCTGGATATGCCTGTAATTAATCAGGAACAGTTCAGCACAGCAAACTGCATTCAGCTTAAGGCATGGAGGGGATCTCAGACCTTTCACTTTATGGGCTGCAATTCATAAAAAAAAAAATTTAAAAATTCTCATTTGCCTAATTAAGCTCTTGATCTGTCCTTGCAATGAATGAATGTTCAGGCATGTTTCTGTTTTGGTGTCCTGATGTTTTTTTGTTTGTCTTGGGGGTGGGGGGAGGATGGGGGGAATGCTTCCATTCTGCCAGAGACTGAAAAAAAAAAAAAAAAAAAAAAAAAAGAACTTCCACCCCTGCCAAAACCACAACACTAGAACCCCACTAAGAAAACCCAAACAAAAACTAAAAGAGATCACAACTTGATTATCTGTGCTCAATTCCGACCTCCACATTACATATCACAAGTTAGGGAAAATGCAAATAAAGGTCTGATAGCAAATGTTTCTATTTCAGTGACACACCACAACATCAAGCCTCTCAGTTGTGCAGAGTGTAGAGGAAAGAGGAAAAAAAAAAAATGCAGAGAGGCTGGAAAGGAACCACAGGATGATAGGGGAAGTGAAAGAAATAGCTAAAAAGATAGTTTTAAATACATATGCAGTCTAGCTAAACAACAGCTCATGAAGGGACTTGGAAACAATTTTGTAAGGCACAAAAGCTGATACTGAAAGAATTGCTTTACATTAGCCTGTGGATGTGCAGTTAACTCAGTAAAAGACTGGAGCTAAGCTCAGAAGTTATCTTCACAGCTTTCTTAAACTGTGAAATAATTGCTGGAGGGAAGTTGTGGGAACTCTACCAGTTCTGGGATATTTAAAAACCCACAGTGGATGTAACCCTAGAAACAGCATTTTAAGAGGAATTTTTACCAGCAAGTACTTAACACAGTATTTCCATTAAGTGCTTTCAGCCTTTTAATAAAATTCAAAATTGCTGGGGTTGTCTAGGAACTTACTTTTGTGATATCTTCCCTGAAAGCAACAATTTTTACAAAGTTAAGTGATATTAGTGCCACTAGGTTAACACTATTTGAGCAAACTTACAACGGCCAAGGACACCAGTTTACCCCAACTCTGGATTTTATTTTCTTATTGCTTTAATTCCCCATTTAGCCTCCTAAAGCTCAATTCAATCTTATTTCAAATGTTATATTTTTTCCTTCATCTTTCTGTTGCTCTTTTATTCCAGTTTTCCTGTTGTTCCCTTACTCTTTATTAAGCTTTTCTTGTCCACTTCTGCACATACTGCTACATTTATTTTTTCATCATTGTCACATATACCCCACCAGAATTCACCTTGTTTTTCCCCCCTCATCTGCCCGTTCTTTTTTCAGTTATTCTCCAGTCTTTGGGGCTCCCTTTAGCATTTTCATTTAAATGCATTACTTGCATTTGTTGTGCAATGCAAAGCAATATTATAGCTCAAATTTTACACACACTTCTCCGTGTTGCTGTCCTTTTTTGTAGCTTCTGTTCAGATAGTATACACATTTTGTTAAATTTTGTTTAAATGCCACAAGGACACGACTAGAAATAGCTTTGTCATTTTAAGAGTCCAGAAAGCAAATTGAAAGGGAATAAAACATTTCAGTAGGAAATAAGATAGCTTTTTAACTATCACCTGTAAGAAAGTAAAAATGAATAAAAAGTCTGAAAATAGGCTTAGAGGTCAGCTACCAAGGATTTTTTTAAAGAAATTGTTATCTTTTTGGTTCTAGGAGGTAAGTTACGAAAAGAAGACATTTCCCATCAACCACTCCATTTTTCCACCATGCTTTTATTTTTTTTATTTTATTTTAACTAGACTAGAGATGTATTGATAGAAAATCCATGCTTCTTCAAAAAACAGTTTCTTTCTCTAAAGATTTTGGTCATTAATCCTTCACAAACAGAGCATCCAGAGGTATCACACATTTTCCTATCCTACTCAGCTGTTCAACAATGTTGTCTCTTAACACACAAGATCTTTTGTTGTCTTGCAGTCATTGCGGATAGATTAGAATTTAAGACAGATGACAAGCAAAAATCAGTCCACTCTTTTTTGAGGTTTGTTGGGGCTTTTTTTCCCCCAGAATGGGATCAACGCATTTTTGGCTCCTTTTGAGCACAAAAAAACCAAATACTGAAAATGCTTGCAGCAGTGGGAGGTTAGAACATCAACAGAATACAAAATAAATCTAATCTCTTCCTGGTATATGGAGTAACTCGTCCTACTTAAACAGCTTTAGTTGTATCTGCACTGAGAGACGCTGAGGGAAGCTTGGGTGGCCCTGGCTGGATGCAAGAGGCAGCTGAGAGTTGGACTGTCTGCCAGCGGCTGCACCCATCACTCATGTTACATTTGCACCCTTGAGCACTACTTTAGCCTTTTCATTTAATTTCCCTGCTCAGGATAAAGACAGTGAGAGGAGATGCTGCTGCTTCCTCTTTCTTCCAAATTCACACCCAGGACTACTCAACAGCCCATCTCTGATCAGCCAGAACAGCATAAACAGTGCAATTTTTAAAATCATAGCACATTACAAATACTTGACATTTTTAATGCATATGGTGATAGCTAAAATAATAGCATCCTAAAAGAAAAGATATATTAAAAGCAAAAGGAGGAAAGAACAAAGGTTACATAGTTGTTCTTCAAAAGAAAACAGAGGAAAACAAGAATCCCATATTGATACTGATTTTCACCTAATTTCTATGCCATTCTCTGACTAGTAAGAGAGACGGGAGTAATATTTCAAACACACCCAGGTACATTTACTTAGTTGCTGTGCTTTAGAGGCCTCTTCATTTAAATAAGAAACTAGCTTCAGGCTAGTGCCTCACAAGAAATAATTTCTAGTAGATGTTCAGCACTATATCTTAGCTCGTAAAATTAAGTAGCTGTCGAAACAGATTAACCAGCTGTCATGCAGGAGAGAAATATGTACATAGTGGCACTGTGGAGACAAATTACCAAACAAATTTGATGCCTAGATAACTCTCCATTTTTAATTCAATTATTTATTCAATTCAGTGCCTTTATTCAAATGGCAAAGACCAGGTTTTACTTTCTTAACACAGGCTGCAAGTAAGAAATGAAAAACATTTTGTGTAAAACCCATCTTTTTTAGCAAAGTCAAAGGCAGAAGATAAAGAAGGAGTATGTTGCAAAGAAAAACGCTGTAAGTGTAGTGCTGGAATAAAAATAGACAACTACTATTACAGATTACTTAAAAGCATCTTTGTACAAGATCCAAGCACTTCCAATAGACCTGAATTTTTACTGTTGTCCTTGCCCATAGTATCCAACAAGCAGCAGCAATTATAGCAGGTCAGAGATAGCAAAACATTTTCCTCCTATAACCCCAGGAGCTAAATGGTCCTGAGCTGTGACAAAAGCATTGCTACGCCTATGTGTATGAGAAAGGAATTTTTCATTCACTACTTCCTGTATGCTACAGTGTTGCGTGATAATCACATCTTGCACTATTCTTGGCAGATTCATAGGCCACAGCTGAATTAGATCTGTTTGTTTAAACTGGAACAGTGGAAGAAAAGATGTCAGTCATGTTCAGTGAAGCTACGGACTTAGTTTTTAACAATTCTGCAGACGTAATTACATCAAAGCTGGGAAAAATTAAGAACTAAAGCCTTTAAATAGAGTTTCTAAGGCTCTAAAAGGCCTTATAATTGTTTTCTTAACTTTTAAAAACCAAGCTCTTAAAAAAATAGTGTTCAGCCATATCTGAAAAATGGACATTTTCACAAAAGAATAGAATTCTTGTAAATGATTTAGTCTCTAACCATACTAAGATGACCTATGTCATAGGGCAACATACTTCTGGGATCATAAGACAGACACCACCACCACCACTCCACGTGCCCCTTCCCAAACTTTATGAAATTTTTATTCTTTCCTCCAAATCTGTGCCCCAAATATTGCATTCCTGGTGCATTTTTCTTCAAGAAAGAGTCACTGATTCATCTAATATCCAGCAAATTTAATGAATTTTTCTTCTAAATTTCATGTAAATTTGATGCTGTCAGGTGATGCTGAAGTTGGAATTGACTCAATCACGAGAAATGCACTCAAAGTGAAAGAGAAGCTGATGGAGACTGTACTGCTTTCTCTATGGACTTAACAAGCCTTGCATGTTACCAAGGAAATATATGCTGCAAAAGTTCCCCTGTTTAATACCTTTAATATGATTACTATGAGTATTGTGATGGATTCTGAAAATACGTTCCAGGCTGAGGTCAACAGCAGTTCCAGAATAATGTGATTTTTTTTGTTGCCCACTGTAAAACTCACTCTAATGAAACACAAACCAATATTGAAATCAAATAATATTACTCTAGATAGCAATATATGACAGTCTTGTTCTGTGCTTATTTGCCTATGCATTTGACCTGTTTCTGCATTTGAAGAAGAGAAATAGAAGGGATAAAGGCTTTTTTCTTTTCTTCTTTCTTCAGCTTGCTGAACTAGTGAAATCACTCAAGGTTAATACAATTAGATGATGGATAAGGTACTTGATGGATGGGACTGCAGTGACACTGAAAAATGTGGTGCTCATTCCACTAAGAGATATTTCTGCATCCAATGCAATTAAGGGAGGTACAAATGTGAATATGGTAGTAGCTGCAAGAAGATGCATCCATTTGTAAGCCACTATAAAAGACATATGAAGTGAGACAAATACTAGTAGAGAAATCATTTTTCTTCTCATGATGAAGGTCAACTCAAGGGACAGCATTCACAAACCTTGTCAGAGCTGTGAAATCCAGGAATGTTCCTGGGCTGGGATTTGCCTGTGAATTTCTTCCCTGTCAAAAGGAACCAAGAGGCACTGAGGATGGGGCAGTGCAGTCTGTGGGGACCAGTGCATACTGTGGAATGAACCTACTCGTGGGCTGGAATAAAACTCCCAAGATGCTGTGGACGCCTTTTTATGAATTAAGACAATACGAAAGCAAATGGTGCCTTTTGGCTTAAATTTACTACATGAGCTATAAGCCAAACAATAAGCTTATTTTTAAAAATGCTTTTTTCCCCTCAAAAAGATCTATAAACAATAGGAGTAATGTTTGCAAACATCAGGAGCAATGTTAGAAGCAAAGTTATGTTCCAAAAGGAACTATGCAGAACAATGTGCTGCTTGCAGCTCTATTGCTGGCTTCCTGTGCAAGTGTGAGTCTTCCCAGAACCAGATCAGACATAGAAACAAAACAGAAGTTGAAGAAGTTGCTTTGGTCTGTATTTGCTAACCTTTTATTTACAAATATCAGAGCAAGAAAAGTATTGCTAAATGTACCAATCCAGAATGGGGCTTTTACACCAAATCTTTCCCACGTAAATTCTCCAGTGTCTAATATTACTGTGCTCAAACTGAAGCTTTGTATTTGACTCTCCCTCTTCCAAAGCTTGCAGTACCATAATCGCCGGAAACTCATCTTCCTATCAAACCTGGCTTCAGCTGGACAACTGATTTTTAAGTTACCACCTGCATCCCACTACCTGCTTTCAGAGATGGTTTGACTGCAAAAGTCTCATTCCCGCAGGGCAGATGATGTTCATTAAATGTTCATTAACATCTTAGCACAAAAAATGACAAATTTTCAGGAAACTTCCAACACCCTGATGGAGAAAAAGATGGGGTTTATCTCATGCAGATAGTGTTGGCAAATCCACTGTACTGCATACTTACTGGCTGGAAATCTTTGTCAGCAGTTGTAGCTTCACAAAATAACAGACTAAGACTCCTACTCTTCTCACAGATATAAACTGCACGTGTTTTTACTGTTATTTTGTCTATGTGTTTTAGTTGTGTGCAGCTCTGTTAAAATGGATGGCAGCTCTCCATTTTAACAATAATTGTCATGTTCTTATGCTAATATCAAGGAACTCTGAAAATTAATCCGCTGATAACTTTTACAACCATAATTCTACTCTGCTTTGCTAAATGACAGAGGAGTTATGCCTCCTTGGTGGTTCTTCCTCAGTGTCTCTTTATCACAGATGACAGGCACAACAGGTCTCCAATTTAAGATAATGTCAATTTCTGATAGAATTATATTTATAAACCTGGAAACATTCTCTATGTTGACCAAAGAAAACATATCTTGCTAGCTCAAATAAACAAAATAAAAAAATAATTTCAAGATAATTTGCCTATTCTTTACTGTAATGATATAAGGAGACATATCAAAAGAGGATTTTAATGGCATCATCAAATCCAGTATGCAAAATATAATTACTCTTAAATATAGACAGCTCAGAACTAGGAATTATGTGTTCCTATTTACCTCTGGCCATTGAAAAACACTTGCTCAAGTTTGTTACCAAGTGACCATTATAAATAATTTGGCAAATGCACATATTAATGTTTTCAGTACACCATGGCATTTTAACATGCAGATCTCATTACAGAATATATGATCTTCCCACTTCCATTTTGTGAGAGTACTGATGATCTTAATTTTTATACCTGAAAGGAAAAATAAATATTTATGACATTTACTGAGGAAATTTGTGGGTATGGCTACCAGGAGGACTTTTCCAAAGTACAAGTATCATTCCGGGTCTCATCCAAGACTTCCAGCTCAACATATGATCATAATGTTTTACTTTAGGATCAAACTGAACGTACACATCAGCTATAAATCCACATACGTGATGGATACATAGTAACACTGCCAGAAGGGTTTCCAACAGGATGTACTAACCTTTTAAGCAGATTCTCTTAGGCTAAACGTAAACTTAAAGTGTCCATTTTAATAAGTGTAAGAAAAAAAAAATGTATTTAATGGAATAATAGGACCAAGACATCCAAGTACTAAGATGCTAGACGCAATATATTCACATTATTGCTTTGACTCCAACAGGAGAATAAGCCAAGTTTGTTAGCTTCACTATAAAGTTCATGAAAGCAACCATCAATTCATGCAGGTATGTATTCTGAGTTGCTACGAACAGACCTGAATTTGATGACTTAAAACTCCCTAATGAAGAAAGAAGTATATGTTGAAAATCCTGCCCTCATGCTAATCAGCACTGTGAGCCAAAGCCTTCTCAGAAAAAAAAAAGGCATTAATATCACCACTGCTGCTTCCTTCCCATATTTTATCTAGCTCTGGAGAGCTATGTGAAGATATATAGCAGCAACCTTTTTAATCTGCGAGACACCATTTATCACCCGTTCAGATGAGTTCTGACACTTCAAGAGACCACAAGGTGTTTTATAACTGGTACTAGGTACAAAAAAAGGGCATCAAGTTGACTTACAGTGCACGAGTATATTCTGAGGGCAGGTTTTTCCCTATGCTATTGGCCCTGTAAGCCTTGGTGTGCGTTTTCTCCTTGGTACTGCCACCTAGTCCAAGAAAGATGCTGATTTTTTTCAGTTGCAATGGGCTGTACATCTTTCAATTTCTTCATGCAAAGCCTGATGGGCACACAGTCTCTTAGAGCAGGAACAAAGCAGTTACTCATGAGAGATGACAATGGCCTTTTGACATTCGGGGGATATGACATCTTCTCTGTTAGATATCCAGTTCCCAAATTATTTAATTTCACTATTCTTGGTAACACGTGGATAAGGATCATTTGTCAGTTAAACAGGTAAATCCCTTAAAAATGAATGGAATTTAGGATCTTCAATTCTGCCAGTAGGGTAATATGATGCAGTATGGAGGAATTACTGGAGAGGATTAATGTGAATGCCAATTCACTGAAGCATACTTGTAAATGAAATTATGATTCCCAGAAGGTTTCCCTAAAAGCTATAGTCTTGTTTCTGCCAAACACTTGTCTTTAATGACTATCTTCAGTTAACATCCTTCCAAGATCAGCTTCTACTAAAACAAGCTGCATATTCCATCCAGGCACTTACTACACCAGCTTTGGTTTTTATCACAAATCATAATACTGCATAAAAGAGCATCTAGTTATTTTTCTGTCTCTGGAGGGAATGATGATCAGCAGAACACGTTTCCATCTTCGATTTTTTTTTAAACACTGACTTTAATATTTCTATAACCTGAAGAGAATTTTTCCTACTTAGAAATACTTTTTTCAGACCAATTATTTATATTGGGTAAAGAAAAACTAATCGCCTAAGTTAATAGATTAATCTGTGTACTGCAAGAGATGTGGACAGTAAGTGGGCATTTAACAACAGCACTTCCTTTGGAGGTATTTATAGATGGAGCCATTTATAGAGGGAGCCCTGGTTTGCTTTTCATTTGCTTTATTCAAAAGACACTCAAAGATCATCATTATAATCCAACATCCATGTTGCATGGCTTCTACTCCACTGGCATCTTTCTAGGGATTCTTGTAGATTCTTGTAGAGCTTCACAAGTTTCCCCCTCTGGAGGATGCCTATTTCCCCCCTTTTGTCTGAAGCTATAATCAGCTGTCTGTTCCCAGACTTAAAGTTCCTGGCTACTTGTGAGGACCAAGGAGTGTGGGTTAGGAGCCATACTTGCTCTAAGGTATCGATTCCAGAAGCTGCTTGCAAAGTGATACTCCCTCTCGGTTTGCTTTGGGGACTGCTTCAGACTTGCCATTCAACACATACTACCTTCTGGATTCTGACAGAAAGAAGAAGATAAAAAAAAAAAAAAAGGCTCACAAACAACTATGATTGATTCTGATTAGCCTCAAGCTTTCTGCAAAACTTCCTGCTCTGGCACTAAGAGCTGATATGTGCCAGACCATCTAATTTCAGTGCCTATATATCACTTTCAAAGATAAATGCGTGCAATGGGAGAGGGGATGTGGAAGACAACGCCCAGGAGGGAGAGCTGTATCTCACTCATACTGAAGTGGTTTGGTTTTTTTATTTAAAAAGAGTAGAAATTATAAATTGATCACCAGTGTTAGACCACTTCTGAAAGTAAGAGCACAATGTTACGTGACATTTCAGGCTTTTATCTTCATTGGTATTAGACTGATGCCAAAAGTCTGGGTTTGAGGCATTTTTTAAATGTACAGACAGGGAAGCTGAAATTACATTTTTGATTTGTAGTCTGGGAAGGGTTAACATGAAAAAGAACAAACACCTCCAAGTTAAAAAAAAAAGGAAGAAACCCTTTTCAGACAGTCATATATATCATGAGTACAGATACTAGGACTGATAAATTTTCTAGTCTCAAAATATAGGGAAGATTGTGTGTGTCTGGAAGATGTAGCAGACAGGAGGGTAGGCTAATAAATACATTGTAAGCAAGAGGCCACTTTTTCCTGTATCAGGTCTTCTCCCTTTAGTCACTGGAAGACAGAAGCAGGAATAGAAAACTGTCATCTGCAGCAGCTGTGTTACTGATACAGACATAAGGGCACAAACTCACAGTGATACTGGTACTTTCTGCCAACAGCCAGAAACTATTTTAGTTTTTCATGAGTAGCAAGAAAGCCTTTTTCCTTCAGTTCCAGCTTCCCAAGCAACATGAAAACCAGAAGTGACTACACCTTTTCTGGGGCAGCTATACTCATAGTCCTCTTAAGTACTCTTAAGCACATCCACAGTACTTGAAATTCCACCCAGAGGAATAACTGCTCATACATAAATGTTGCCATTTAATTTCCCAATTCAGATAGGTGGCTTTTCACCCTGAAGAAGGGGAAACCAAACAACCCCCAAAAAAAACTTCGAGTACACACCTCTTGAGAAATCAGCTTAGATCTGTGCCTCATTCTTTCTTTTTTAGTCTCAATCATTCACTGGGAGGACAGAAGGGGAACTGAAGGCCAAAAGATTATCCCTCTGTACTGAATTGCCAAAGTAAGAAAAAACAGTGCCAAGAGATTACCTTTTAGAACACAAGCTCTCTTTATAAATTTCAGGGAATCTGTCCCTATGATTCTCTTGTGCAAAGATGAGCAAAACTGAACTTGGACATTTCCATGTGCCTACTGATGTCTCAGCTTTCTGCCAAGCAGGACTTCATTTTCCTCTGAACAACCTCTGATGCACCTGAAGGCCAGGAAATAGATCAAAATCAAGACTCAAAACCTCTGATAAGCATTGCCCCTGAAGGACTGAGGTATCAGGACAGATCTCCAGAGAGGCCTGGCATGGAGAAGGCAGCCACCCCTAAACTCTAATGACTACAAAGACAGCTGTCAGGACACAGGTGTCTTTTCACTGCCTCACCAGCAGTAATCTGTTTAGGGAAAGGAAGCAAGGAACCTCCCACATCTGCGCCAACAGCTATAATAGTGTGCTTCCTCTCCTGGCCAAAGCGACTCTGTGTAGTATGAAAAGTTACTCTGCCAACACTACTATGAATGACTGAAGTAGGTATCTGCCTTTTCTTCTGGCTTTCTCCTCCATGTGAAACCAGTGCTGCCAGTATCAAATGAGAAAGACTCAGCAGAAACCAAGAGCTAGACATGGATTACTAAAGTACTAGTCAAAAGTTTTTGGGGGCTGATCCATTGAGTCTTAATAAAGTATGGAGAGAGCCTTCATCAACACTTTCCTAGCAGTAGGGATCGATGGTTCTGATCCATCTTTATTTTTGCTGTCACTGCTCACACTGAATCCCTCCAACCAATAAGTATGTCAAATTGTTTCTTTTTAAACAGAATGTAAATCTTTGTGCACCAAAGAACAGCATGTGTTATGTAAGATTACATATTTTATACAAATATTAAGCAAAATACACACTAAATGCATCAAACTGTGCTGAAAGGAACCAGTGCAGTTCAGTTACAGTAATTACCCCTCCAATGGCTCCGAGGCCGAAAGGTTCCCAGCTTTTAAAGTTACTTAAACACTCTCTAAGCTTCCACAAAGCTGTACTATTCACCTGTAATGAATTCAAATATCATAGGAAAGAATGCCTGCTTCATTGTAAGACAATTTTATAGAAAACATTAACTTATTCAGAATTGGGAATACCATTTTGCCTATCACCTGTGGCTACCCTGAATATTGTAAGAATATAACATAAAAAGCACTCTGGCTCAGTATAGACATTCTTACAAAGATCCGTCTAGCCCAAGATCCTAATTCCATCAGGAACCAAAACTGGATAGAAAAATAACAGCGTGAAGATTGTATAACACCATACTCATCTAGCATACTCTACATTTCAAAATTTTCAGCTGAGGGAATTCCTGACCCATGGCTCATATCCCTTTTAACCCTTGTAAAGTAATACACACATCCTCTGATAAGAGAGCTATCTCTTAGCAAGTATGCACTATGAATAGCAACTTGAAAAAACCACAAAACAAACAAACACCAAACAAAAACCAAAGTCTGCCACCAGCTAATACGTGGAGTCAATACACAGAACACTTACATCAGGCTTTCTGGAGCGCCATAAATGCTTTGTCACTATGTTCCTCAGTGGTCCTCACCTTTGTAAGGTGAAAGACAGGAGCAGCACATTACTACCTAGCACAAACGAATTAAATTTTTAAAGACAGCTTGTACATATCACATTTCCAGAGCCAAAACAAAAATAGGTAAGGGGGGTGATGCAATTTTATCTATCAACCCACAAAAAGAACGTTAGAATAACAAGCCACACTACCCAAGCTTAGAACAAATAACATCTCTTTCCCAAAAACCACCATGTGGTACAACAATGAAGGCAGACAAACTGCAACAATGAAAAACCCAAAAGAGATTTGTATGCACAAATTAAGATCCATCCACTGCCATGCTGGAAATGCTCATCCTAATATCAGCACCAAAGACTGGAGGTGTAACAGTTGATCATCCTGCTCATGATACACACTCCTCTGGAAAAAACACTGCCTGTGGCGCCCACATTGGCCATTGGCCATAAGTCTGCTCTAGGCAACAAAGAGGATCGTGGTCTCAGTGCAGCAAAACATCCCTGTCCTGAGGGCTGACATGGATTCGGCAGTGGGAAAAAGCCCTCAAACAACAAGTGGACTAGGCAGAGCAGGCATATAAATGTTACCTTCCTGCCACCCCACCATCTACTCTTTTCATGGGTTTTTATAATCTGTGAGGACAGGGAAATTAATTGAATGATCCCTGAACAAACAGGAGACCAAAGGCATTCACAGCCAGCAAGACAACCATCACAGCTATAAACACAAAAGGACTGCAAACAGCCAAATCTCTTATCAACAACCATTCTGTAATTAGAATATTTTAGCCAAACAATACAGTTCTTGAACTATACTGCCAGCAGGATTCAAAAGGAAATAGTGCCCATCAGTTCAGTGTGCCAGCAAGGAATAAATCAACAGCCAAATTTTACTATCACACGCTCAGTTTAGGGCCACAATATAGCAAAGTGATATGGGAAAAAAAGCAATAAATAGATGAAAAAGGACACACTGTAGAGTGACACCTACAATAATTTGGAGAACACTGAATGAACATAGAGATCTGTCCAGATGAGAAATTCAACAACAGAGTAATAACAACAAAGTTTTTCTTTGTACAACCCAAAGTAGTGACAAAGTATATTTGAAATACAGCTAGAACTGGAAAGGTTATTTTTGGCACATTTTTAAACTAGCTGTTGACATTATTATAACTTTAATATGTTATAACTAATAACATTATTAGACTATATAATGTATTTTTTAATCTATTTTTATTACTGTTGTTTTACATTTTGCACAATAAAGTAATTTATGGACTGTTTTTGGTTTTTGTTAGACAACCTGAGAAACAAAGCAGAATTCCACTAAGTGCACTGCGATGCCCCTGCTCTTCAGAGCACAGATTTCCATCTCTCTGATCAAATTCCCCCAGCCAGTTTCTGCCTTGTAGTCCATTGAGGCAAGTCAATTCTTTCCTAAAGCAGGATTTCAGACACCTGTTTTGTTTTCCTGTTGCTCATGAAGAGGGATAGAGTGTTGCAAGGTTCTGTGCACTAAACGCCAGACAAGATACCATTCTACTTAAGTACAGCAGTATTAAAGAAGAGACTAACCAGGGCTTTTCGTAATACAAGCTCTGTGAGATGAATCACAGAGTTCAGTGTAGCTCCCAATAATTCCATAGTTTAGGTTTTAGGAGACACTATGGAGTAGTGGGAAGTACTTAAAATGTACTAACTTAAGTACTAACTTAAGATGTACTAACATAAAACAGCTAGATTAAGGTTTCCCCCCACCCTGTTGTTTTAGTCAGTTTCTATGTTTAGAAATCGGTGATGTATACAGACTGAAATGATACTATTAAGAGAAATACAGTTTAAGGAAATGGCAGAAATTATCTAAAGACTATAATTAAACCTTTGCAAATAAACATTCATACCTGAAAAGGCACCATAACACATTTTTCAACTTGCAACACAAGCTGAAGTGAATATTCTTAGCACTTCGCTCTTCTGAGAGAGCAAGAGCACAAACCCCACGTCTATCCAAACTCGGCACAGCTGGAGTCCAGCTGTGTGCTCTGTTACTTGAGCAGCAAAAATAAAATCTCCAGTCCCCCTACAGCACAGTCACTACCAGAGCTACCGAAGGGACTGCAGCCATATATCTACACAAGATGGCTAATTTAGATGTCTTCTAAAGCCTGCTCTTTGAAATGCTACAGTACAACGTTACGAGAGTCTATAATTGCTTCAGGGAAAAGAGACAGTTACAAGACTGTGCTTATTTGTGAGCCAGTGGGCATGTTTACTGTCAATAATTTCTGTAACGGGTAAAATTATGTTGTACAGAGTTGCCCTCAGTTCCTAAAACTACGCTTAAGCTCTTGTGGTGCACAGTTTGCAGGCATTGGCACAGCTAATGGCTCTGTTTTTTCCAGCATTAATACTGCTTGTTATGTTACATTTCTGTTAGTACTGGCTGTAATTAAGATGCCAGTTTGCAAATGTAATTCCTGAGTGCACTCAGCGGCCCTAATGGCCCTGCCCACCCCTAGGGCTGCCCTCGCTCAGCCCATGGCCCCATTCCAGCCCTCAGGGCCGTGAGTTTGTCCCAGCAAGGCAAATATTGCCATCTCCAACCCTACACAACCATGAGCCCCTCCAAGCTAGGCAACCCTGCCCTGGCCCATCCCTGTTCCTACAACCTTGTCCATCCATCCTGGGCTGGGTCTCTGTTCCTCTCTGTTCCTCTCATGAGGCCTGATCCTGAGCCCCACCCACAGCTCCCACACCCCTGACCCCAGAGAACTCCCTGACAGTAAATGCTGCATTTTCAATACACTACATTTTGAAGTGCATAAGTAATCTACATGTGAAGAACATAATGGGAGCCCAGAATAACAAATCCACATCTAAAACTGAGACCATCTCTTTCTCTCTTCTTCAATTCCCCCATGGGATAAAAAAGAAATGGCAACAGCTTCTTATTAGCCAAAAAGAGCTTGGGGCAATGACCTGATCTGCTTCCAAAAACTTGTTTACCAACAAGTGAGAGTGCTCCAAACCAACTGTTAAATTTAAGAATTGTATGTTGGAGTACACCGTGATTTCCTTTTGACCTTTCCTCTGGTCACATAACCAATAAGCAACCCCCATAATCTCTATTATTTTACAGGTTTAGTATAGTATTCTACTTTGAAAATGAAAGATAATTCACTAGCTGATTATTTTTCAACAATACTTAAAAAAAAAAATCTTGCAACATGTACTAAAAAGAACATTCATGAGAGCTCATCAGCAAGGCAGAAACTTACCAGAATCCTTGTAGACTCCATAAACAGCTGCTCATAAAAGGAAGTACTTAAGAGGGTAGTTAATATCATAGAATAAGTCTTAGTTCTTTAATGATAGAGGTATTTTAATTATATTTGCACAAAACAGTTTCCAGACCAAAACAAATTACTCGCAATCTTACTTCCTCCTTTACACACCATGCAGACAGTCCTCAAATACTGCTCAAAAAAATATCCCTGCACTGGCAAGGTCATTGCTGTGTCATAGCTGGAACTCTGCTGACTGAACATTGCTAAAATCACCCAGTATCAGGCTGGTCTTCTGAGGAAAACAAACTTTAAAAATACCAGGTCAACCGAGCACATTTTCTCTTTTGATATATTGGGATTTTAGCTCAAGTTCTCATAAATGACATGTAATGTAGTCTCTTTGGCTTTCTCTCTCCCCAAAGACTTTTTTCCAGTGAAAGTCAATGCTCATGAAAGCTGCAGGATGAGAACTTTGGAAACTAAAGGCCTCTAATTATCTAAAAAAAAGCAGGGAAAGAAAAAATCTATGCTCCTCCATTCAACCCCAGTAGCACCTCAACCTCTCTTTACAAGGATCATTTCCCTAGGAAAGGAAAAAGAAATCAGTTCAAGGAAACACTGTGACCTTGAGCTTTCTGCTAAGCCTCTCCCAGTGATGCCAATTATTGCCAAACCTGACAAGTCTTCTGGTAGTGTCTCCTTGCTCTTAAAACACACTAAGAGCCAAGTCACAGGAAAGGTGTCATTGCAACGAACAGCTCAGTCACCAGGGGTCTGGGGACAGTATAGTCTACAATCATTTTGCTCTGAACTAAAAACCAAACAAAATATTTCAAAGCTTAATCTTTTAATCCCTCCCCCCAAGCACAAATTGTTATTATTGATTGAGAAAGAAAAATTGCTTAACCAAAAGCAAAGATGCATTCTACAACAAAAGACTCCCCAAACCAGAAATCCAAAAATGTTATCAGGTCTTATCCACTGGTGCGATCTGAAACTCAACTGCAGAGCCTTAAAAATACATATTGAATATACTAAAATGAAACACCAATCCTAGGCACTTTGATTTTAAGTTATTTCCCTCAAGTTAGACCAGAATAGAAATCATATGAGAAAGCAACACTGAAAAACCACATGCATTGACTTCAGCTGCTGCTAACTCAATTCCAAAATTTTAAATATGCGTATCTGCTATAACAACTTTAAATTGACAGTTTCCAGGAATTTCTCACACTTCAGGCAAATGCCTGCAATTTCAACATGGAGACAGACACAGTCACTGGTACTGCAGAGAAACTTTCTCCTGTTTCCCCAGGACAGGAGAAGGTATGTAGATTAACAGTATTGATATATGTATATTTAGAATCTAGAATAGATTTCTACCAGTGTTATAATAAAGCTATAATTCAGATGGGCAAACTGATGCACACTCATACATTACTGCAATATACTTGCTTAGTGTACCTGTTGTCAGAGTACCTTCAAAGTAATTAGGATAAGAATTACTTAAGCTTCAAATTCTACCCATCTGGCTTGTAGGTCATTACAAAAAGGAAGCACAGAAGTATGTATGGCAACATTCCAAAAGGAAAGTCTAATAATATGGCATGTATGAGGCTTTTAATTACCAACAAGGAGTGCTTAAATAAAAACTACTAAAAATTCAAAATGTTTAAAGTTTAAAAAAAAAATGAACCTGAACTTTGCTCAGGAGCCAGGCAGTGCTGTTAGATTAGCAGCTGATGATCTTCACTGAAGATTTTAACCTGGATTCATGCCGAGTTTTAACCTTTGCAGAAACTACTCCTCCCCCTGACCAATGTAGGTTTAGACATACTATCAAATCATCAAGTCATACATTAGAAATCACTTATCACTTCAATCAAAGCTGGGAGCCATCTACTTTGAAGGGAAGATACTGGCACAAATCACTGGTATTCAGTCTGTACAATACCCGTCCTAAAATTCCCTTCATATCCCATGGGACAAATAAGTAGTTCTGCAGCAGACAATAGATTGACTAACCCTAAAGCATTAATACATTCCAACCCCCCCGCCCAAAAAAAACCCCAAACCAAAAAAAGGTCTGCAAAAACACCCACCAAAAAGCAGCCGAAGGGGAAGCTCATCACTACACACACAGACAGCTCAGTGCTGTGCCTTTATAGCACCACAGCTTTACAACAGTACTGCTGCATTAATTCCATGCTAACAAAAATTGAATGATAGCTAATGCTAACAACACTCAAACAGAAGCCATATACGTACAACACAGAAAAGCTTTTGTTGCAACGTATACTAAAAATAAAGCATACGCAACAGCAAGATTAATCTGGTAGTTTTCTCTGCATTACCAAAGTCCTAAACAGGAGATAATCAGTCTGTGAAAAACCTTGAAAAGTAGCAGGAAGATAACAAAATGCTGTTATTTAGATGTTACATACAGGTGAAAATATATTTAATACTCAAGATTTTAAGCAGTGCAGACCTTGGATGGGCTGACCAATTTCATAGTTGAGAGCCACGTATGCAGTGATTTGTACTCCTGGCACAGACTTAAACTATCTCTGATCATCAATTACCTGGGTAAGGAAAACATATTTAGAATAAGAATTATTTTTTTCCTAAATTTGCCTCAAATCATTTTAAGGCATAGTTTCACAGTCTATATACATTGATATGTACTGATTCACTTTTGAATAATCAGTTTAACAGAGAAGAGCATTTGGAAGAGAGCTGCAACGTAGAACATGTGCTAACTAAATGGGTGTGGGGCCATCAACAGCAAGAGGGTAGAACACTTTAAAAAAACCACAGTAGCTTACAGGAACTTCAGCTACTACAGAATGCCACAATTAAGTGATACCCTTCTATGTGTATGCACTATGATGTGGCATCCCATCTAGTGGCATCATAGCAAATAAGCCAGTGGGCAAACCCATCTGTTTGGCATTTCAGGCAGTACAGGATTAATTCTGTGCTGCATATGTTAAAAGTAAGATGATCATGAAGTTTTAATTGCAAGTGTACCAACATCTACAGATACCTAGGCTTCTGCCAGCAGGCAAGCACAGCTTGCTGTGTCACCATGACCACCCTGACACTGGGCCACTCTGCAGCCAGGAACTCCAGATTCACTTCCCCATGAGAGAACACAAGAGCACCTGGACATGGCTGGATGGCCAGCAGCATTGCAGGAGTGTTTATTCCCTGCTCCAAAGAGCAGTGGTGAGGTTGGTAATCAACTGACTGTATAATACAAAATGCATCAGCAGTCTGGGGATGACTGGACAGAAGTCCCCTTCTTTACCTAAATGCCCTGACCTCATACCCTGAGCTGCATAGTAGCTGACTTCAACAGGCAGCTGAAGGAATAGGAGATTGATGCTCTTCACCCTGACAAGGTAACCCACAGCTTTGCTGTCTGAAACATTGTTTTGAATCCCTTTGTGAGAATCTTTGACGACTGAACTGCTATAAATAGTGAAGGACATGGCACCTCATGCTCATCTATACCATTTCTAACCATGTTCATCATGTCTGCCTTGATGAGTCAATTCAGAGCTCTGCAGCCCACAGTGATCTGCTGTCCATTTTGGAGACAGGCAGGAATTTCAGACACTCTCTCAGGCCTGAGAGTCAGCAAACAGAAAACACCAAGCAGTTCTTGAGCTCCAGACACAGCTTTCCAGATCAGTAGCCAGAGCTGCTTCATTCTCCCTCAGGATCACCAAGAGAGGCCTGTGTTCAGGATTCTGCTTCATTGAGGAGCTCTCCTGAATTTAAGTCACGTATGAACAATGGGAGTTCAAGTTTTGGTTTTTGCTTTCTTTCCCCTCCCTGAAAGCAACTGAAGTCTCTAAGGTCCTCCTAAAATAAACCTGATGCACTACTTGTGTGCTTCTATACAGTACATCTTTTTTTATCAGTGATGTTTAAAGTCCTTTTAAGTTTTACATGCAAGATCCAAACAGCATGAAATAGAGAATAGACCTTTAAATTTATATTTCAATCTGGCTGCTGCAGAATGGTCATCTCCTTGCTCTTGAACTTTAAATTAAATCCTAGTCACATTAACAGTCATCTAAAAGGTTACAAAAGTATACTGGAAAGGAACACCAGCTTATGCTCCAGAGAACAGTTCTGCCCAGGAGATGGATGGACCTGGAAGCAAGTTTTATATTTCAGGGTAACCTGCAGGTGAAATCCTACATTGGCTGAAGTAACCAAGACCTTTCACATTGATTTGAATGAAACCAGGGTATAGCCTTAAAAGAAAACAAACAAACAACAATCAAACAAAAAAACCCCACCCAACCCAGACCATAATGAATGGGAGAAATTTAATCTCCATCAGGAGAGCTCTCAAAGTTCTCCGCATGCACACAGAAAAGTTTTGTGTTAGCCTCCATCACTGCTTCAAGCTCACTTGAACAACACAATCAGCGGAATTTCTTAAATTCCTAACATATTTTCCTTAAGTTTCCTTAACTTGAATTATTTCTATTGCCATCACCCTTTTGATCTCTGTGTTATTGTTGCTGACACTATTCAAACTACTTCAACATTTATCTGCCTTCTTAGAAGTAGAGGAGGAAAATTGTTCCTCCCAAGCAACAACAACAAAAAAGCTTTTCTCACAGTCATGTTTTAGTATGGGATTTCAACACTAACATTAATTGAACAACGCCCGTTTGTACAAGCTGAGAAACTGATCCCATTAGATTTAAAAGCTAAAGAAAAGCAGGATGAAGTTATCATGACAAACTCCCATCCCAAAATAGCTGAATTACACATGTCCAGTCCTTGCTTTCCTCTCTGAACAATCACAGTTTGAGGGATTAAAAAAAACAAACCTAAACAGTTTCCAAATACTGTCTCAATTATTTCCTTTTTTTTTTTTTCCATTGGTAAGAACTCAAACATGATAAAATAATCTGACCTTCCCATCACATTTTTCTTCAGCTTAATATTAAGGAATGAAATTGTTCTGCTTCTCTTTTCTAATGCTTGTTTCTGCCACTCAATTTGCATCCGTCATTTCTATTTTCCCAACAGTAGATGGCACCAGAAATTTCTATATCCATTATAACACCAAGGGGTCTTCCTGTTTTTAATATCTACGGTTATATTTTCCTGACTATATTCTATCGGTTTAATAAGTTACCATTACAAAATTCTGCTTGTGATAGTCACTTAACTTATCAGTATGTGCTTCATTTAAGTATCTAATAATTATTCAAGTGTTTGGGATAATATTTCCTAAAACTACAGCTTGATACAGTGTCAGAATAGTAATTTTCTCCTTTAACTTTAATCACGCCACTGAAATTGCATTAATTCCATAACTGCAACTTGGATTTTTTAATTACATTCCTGAAATTGCATTAAGGTAATAACGGCAACTTGGATTTCTGCTAGCAATATTCTTGTTTTCAAAGAACAATTTATTTTTACCACATACTTTGAAATGTTTCACAACCATCTTAGCTCAGGATATACATTTGAAAAATGCAGAAATGCTGTCTGTGACAGCAGCTCTGCTGGTGTTCAGGCCAATGCTTTATTTTACCTTTATACTTACCACCAAGTTCACTTTTTGTGCTGTTCAGGCCTATTCTGTGTTTAATTACACAAGAACAGTTGCATCAGATTTTTTTAATCTATAAAAATATATATACACACATGCAAATACATATATATACACACACTTCTACACAAGAAAACAATTACACCAAGAATTCAGCTCTGATTGCCAGATGTAGGATACATTCTTTTGTTTCCCAGAGTCAACGCCCACTACTACTACCCCCCAAAATATACTCCAGAACAAATTGACTTTAAAATCTCCATTGTGGATACATACATTTAGCTGATCACCACAACTTCCTTCCATATTCTATGGGGATAGGCAAACACTTTTTAGGATTTATTTTAGTTGACTACATTTGGTCAAATGAATTCCACCTTTAATTTCATAATGTTAAAAAGAAATGTATTATTAATTTAGCAAATGTACGATTAATTTTGAAAATACTTCCAAAATTGTACTTTGGGTTATTACATATATATATATATATATGTATGTTCCAAAATAAATTGCAAGTGACATCAATATAATGACCCCAAACATAAAAGGTTGAATGGATATGAATCTATGGAATTACCATTTCAAAATTTACCATAAAATACTCCAATGTGTTGGGTAAAAGTATCACTACTCTAAAAGGAAAGACCTACATGACCTACACTCCACATGGATTGCTGACCTATTGAGTTCAGAGATTAATTGGCTTCCTGCATCTCAAGAACACGTACATCAGGCACTTACAGCGCTCAGATCAATGGGTTTCCTTTCTCTATGATCCACAACATCCGATATGTATACAAAGTCAATGTTCATCCCTAATCCCACCCTAAACTAATTATCCCCAAGTTCCTGTTGGTGCAAGAATGACCAAAGACCAGGTCTTCATGTGAAGAAATGCCACCCCCACAAAGAGGAGGAAAAATAGGTTTGGGAACACTTATGGCCACTGAAATTCCACAAAAATAAGTATGGCAGAGAAATAGATCAAAAGAAGCTGAATGCCACAGCTGTGAAGCTCATGAAGTTCTCCAAGCTTGCATATACCAGAAGATACAGCAGGTGCTTTCTGTTTGCTATTGGCCTATGCCTTCTGGGGCAAGGAAGCAGGAGAAAAAAAAAGTTTTATTTAGAATGAGGAGAGCACAGGAACTGGGTATATCCAGCTGATCTTTCAAGTGTTGACTGGGCGAGAGGGATGGCTTTGGTTGCCAGTGTTCTGCTGCAGCCAGGCTGTAAGGACAGGCTGAGCACGTCCTTTGCTGCACACTGGAGGGTGACATGGACAACCCCTTTCCTGCTCAGCCCCTTTTCTGTTTGGATCATGGCTACTCCTAGCCCTGCATCTGGCAGATCACAAATGTGGTGGGATTTTTACATTTCCCATTCAGAGGAGACTAGTGATTTTTGTTGTTGATGTAGCTTCAGTATTAATATAAGTGGACTTTCAGGCTAATTAAGTCTGCCTCATTAAAACCTCTCCTGGGATACTCCACAAAAGGGTATCATTGGATATCTTTCCAATTCCATCTTACACTCTATTTGTAGTCCCTCATTTCAATAATATAAATGTTCAGGATCATTCTGCTTTCATTCCCAGACAAAACCAAAGAAAAAGCCAATCAAGAAGCCAAGCACAAATACAAATTTTATGCCTTCAGTATAATTTTAGTACATCTAACTTCAAGCTGCAATCTCCTCTGAATTAAAAAAAAAAAAGAACATGAAATTGTCTGGCTTTTAGAACTGCAACACTGCAAAAAGAAGTGAAATCAACATTTGTAAAAGCTGGAAAGGTCTGCCTAATACTTGCAATTCATTACAAGTTAATTGTAGTGTTTTAACCAAATTGTAGTGTTTTTTAACCAAATCTCCTTCAACATCTTAAACAGCTTCCTTATTCTTCTATATGTAAACAACAGCAAAAATCTCCCATATCTTACACTACTTCTAAAACAAGAATCACTCAAACTGATACATATTTGAACATTATAATCTCTACTTCGTTTCAATATTATCACACATGAAACTTGCACCAAAAGTTCAATGGTTAAAAGTTCTTAATAGTCTACCTGCTTTCTATTCTTCCTATTCTGTCATGACAATCATTGGTGACATCACAAGTTTCTGCTAGAATAAGCCGCTACAACTAAAAACTATAATTAAAGTATTCCAATTTACTGAAAGTGTAGGTATAATCCCTACACTATAGTTTCTAGATTTCAGTATAATCCTGGCATTAATGTTAAGTGAAGAATGAATAGTGTTTAACTAACAGAAGACTTGGGTGGCTCATAGTAACTCTACAAATAAATACATGGAAGCTGCTGCTACAAATAAAAGCATCTCTTCTCTTCCACAAAATGACCTTGAATTGCAGTAACACAGATTCAGGTTAGAGAGCTGCAAAAAAACCAAAACACCTCTGGTGCCTCTCTTACACCAGAACAGACTGACTATGGAATTTCCGTTACTGAAAATCTTTATGAAAGATCCAGATAAACATCTGTCAGGAAGCACATCGGTAGAGTTGATCCTGCCTCCAGATAAGAAATGAGCTAGATGAACTCTCTGGTTCCAAGGCAACACACCACTCATTTTATTTCTAAGTGACAGATATATCCTTTTTAATGTTTTTATTAAATACTCTAACAAGGTAATTCTATTTCTCATTTCTAAATTTTAATGGAAATTCCTGATATGCTGTCACTGAAGAATTCAAAAGTCAAATTTTCTTTGTTCTCCCCAAAAGAAAAAACTCAAAACCCCAATAAACTTATAACTTTTTCTACAATAAATTTTGCCAGTTAACATTTTAAGTCATAAGCACTATTTTTAGAAGATATCTACTATGGCACAAGTCAAAATTAAGTAGGATTATAAGATAAAATTCAATTGATTTGGTCTTTGATGTTAACATGAATCTTCTTTAATGGCAAAAACCTAGTGAGAGATCTCATTTTACAGTTAATTTTACCTAACAGACTAGAGCTTTGTAGCTTGAATAAGCTAATATTTGTCAAAATAATGTTTTTGCTGCTGGTTTTTTTCAAACAACATATACATGCACACGCACACTCATATAACTACATAGTTTAGACTATGTCTCCTAACTGAGATGCTGCTATTTACTAAATATTAGTCCTTAAACTGAATTTTGTCAGGGCATACACATTTTGCATTTCTCCCTAGTGCCCTTTATCTTATCACCAAGTTGTGTGGAAATAGAGCATCTGGTTTTTAACATTACAAGCATGTAAGTTTAAGTATGTGAAAAGTCCCATTAAATAAATACTACTTGTGATTACATAATTCAAGCAGACAAAAGAGGTCCTGGAGGACCACAACCTCTATGTTGTATGTATGAGCGTGTATCAGTACCTTCTTACTTCTGTCTATGGGAAAACTATGAGGCTAAGGAGTGAAATCCTTCAATTATTCACACATTTTAAGTATATCTCTTTGGCCACCTAGCACTATCCTAGACCTTTATCATCTTCTTTCTGCAAGAGCTAACAATACCACTTTATTTACATTGTCACCAGCTGTCATCTGAATTTATCTGGAAAATCTGTCATTTCTATTCCCAATATATTAATTTAGAGTACCATCAAAAGCATCACCCAAGAACAAAAATTACTTCTGAAGTGGAATGTCTGTGGGGTTTGTGCATTTGGACTCTTTCCAACATTATTTTTTTCTTCTCAGTTCATTGATTTCAAGCAGGATTTTTTAGTTTGTTTTGGTGGGGTTTTTTAACACAAATATTTACACACTGTATTTCCCAAACCATGCCTTCTTGATAATATTAAGGTCTTTATTGCCCTTCCCCTTCTCCAAAAAGGGGAAAGCAAGCCACAGCTGTAACAAATTTAAAAGAGACATTAAAATTAAATTTCAAAAATAATTGCTTGAATTCATCTGTCCCAGCCAGGTGTAGATTTGAGCTAATCACCAGAATTGCTTAGGTGCAGTCAGACCTCCATTCCAGAGTCAAAAATCTTTCATTTAATTAGATAGGATGGGGGGGGGGGGGGTAGCGTGGGGCAGGGGAGGAAAGTCATCTCATCACCAGTTAATCCTTTAATTTCCCTTTTATCTCAGGGGACCTGGTTACTTGTTTCAGTTTAAAATAGCACAGAACACCAAGCTTGTGAAGTGCACTCTTTTTACAAACGGAATTATGCATAGTAGATTTGTAGCAGCAAGTTACCCTAGAGCTCGAGAAGGCACTTTTGCTTCCAGCTTCCTCCTCTCCAAGACCTGAGACCTTCTAAGGGTTGTTCTTTTACACCTGGCCCTTTCAGCACAGATTTTACTGTGACTACCTGACCCCAAGGAACTCTTCTCTGCTCTCAACTGAATTCATACAGCCAGGCTGAAGCTTTTTCTGCCATACACAACCTAGAGAAGCTGTCTGAAACTATGAGGGCAACAATAGCAGCAGTGGTTCTTCTCATTCTCTTGTAATACATTAAATGCAGCATTAGTCCTTACACAGAATTAATTCTCCAGGAATATTACTAAATCTTAAAGCACATAGAAATTAAAATAACGCCCACTATGGATCCTATAGATTGTTGTAGCTCTGACACAGATTATCATTTACTACAATACCTTTCCTCACAAGATAAGAGCATACCTTAGTCAAAGCTACTCTGAGTAATACATTTCAAGCCCTTGCTGTGTACTACACTTAAAATAAATTTCTTTGAGTGATCATCTAAATAACAAGATTGTGCTCTTATTAAGCCAGTAGTCATGAACACTTAAAAACATTTGTATAAGAACTTTAACTAAGCTCTAGTGTTTTTGTTATCACAGTATAGTTAGTGCTACTGTGAAATACCATAAATATACGGTCACATTTCTGCTAAATTTCAGGGAAATTACCCAGTGAGAAGCTGCATCTGTATTTGACATCAGTGAACCATTAATTCGATTGTTCTCAGCAATTCCCATTGAATTCAACAGTCTTTCGTTCATTTATTCTGTTTCTGCAGGGTTATAGAAAGGAATAAGCCAGCATATGAACTCCATTCTTGCATACAAGTCACTTTTAAATTTTGAGATCAAGACACGAGATCTCAGTTGCGACTTCGCATTCAGGAGTACCACACACTTTGACTAACCTGTGTCTGCCGTCTCAGCCAGCCAAAGCTCCCACTGTGTAACAGGTTCAGAGCACGCTGTGGCTTATGCAGTGCACAGTTAGGATCAGTGCTCATGACATGCTACTTCTGTGTCTTCCCACCAGCCACATAAAAATGCTACGCATGCCAGATGTAGTTCCCTGGCTTTAGCCAGGCTTCCTTAGGACACAGCAACTCAAAAGAAAATGATAAAGAGAAATAAGGGATATCTATGTAAAAGACTGGGGAGGTGCAACTACAAAGGAAGTAAAACTGGAGCCAAAACCTGAAGATCCAATGCTGCTTAAGTGGGAGACTAATAATGTCCATGTCTTCCCAAGTAGTTCTGCGGTGAAAGCAGATAGTACTGCTTTTGCTTCCCTGAAGCACAACAGCCTGAGCTGGTTTGGTCCTACATCTCTTACCCAGGAATGATTTCCCATTGAGTCAGTGGGAATCATGTCTGATCTGGACTCCAGGACTTTAACCTAACGATACATTTGTATTCAGTGCACAACGGGAATCTGGAGTCAATTAAATCTATAAACCAAAAATGGACCAACACTGAGGAAGATCCAACAGCTCAGTCATGCCTGGCAGTCTCCTCCTCTAGAAGCACGTGACCCAATTACAATTCTAATAAAATGAAGCATGAATATTTCATTATTAAGCACTTGAAAAAAGCTAACAAAAAACTCAACCCAAAAGCACACACTGACAGAATCACAGAATCATGGGGGTTGGAATAGAACTCTGGGATCACCTAGTCCAACCCCCCTGCTAAAACAGCTTCATCTAAATCAGGTTGCACAGGAATGTGTCCAGGTGGGTTTTGAAAGTCTCCAAAGGAGGAGACACCACAACCTCTTCTTGCTGAAAGCAGTTTTGCTCCTGCAGGCTACTTTATTTAATGTCTCCCAGTGCAACTTCCTTGAGAAAGGGCAAGATCAGAATTTTAGAGATGATGGTAACACTGTCAGACTGACATCTTTATTTCATTACAAAGCTCAAGTTAATATTTTTGGAAAGGCCTTTTAAAACTTACTATAAGCAAATATACATTACTCAATCAAAATTTCAAAGAAAGTAAACACTTGGAATGAAAACCATTTTGCAAAGTACTGTGCAGTCAAATAATGAACTATTTTGCTAACTTCAAACATTAGCATAAAGCAGGAAAAACCCATAAGCTTGCTTATTCATGCTTTTCTCAGTGATCAAAATATTGTTAACTAACATCATAACTGTTTACAGTTATCTCCATAGAACTGCTTCATTCTTCATCATTTCTTGTTAGACATGGCAAGTATAAAGCAATCCCTCATTCAGAATTGAGTGCTTTCAAATTTTCCATTAAGTACTTCTAAAGAAATGTATTCTACATTTTTATGCCGAGTTCTTCAAAACAACTTAGGGTTGTATTCGTAGACCTTAACTCATTGAAAGAGCTCAGCAGCACCATCGCAGCTTTTGGTTAATCAGAAACACCGCTGAGAGGAGGAACAAGCCTGCTGACTGTTAATGCCTCAGCCCTGGAGAAACACACGGCCCCTCTCCAGAAGGCTTTGCTACACAGGGCCAAGTTCCCTGCCTTGGCAAAGTCCAGGGGCTGCAGAGAATTAAGGACTGGAACAACAACATCAAAGATGTTCAGCTCTTCATGTGTGCCCGTAACACCTTGTACATGTGTTTCACTGGAAACAGCTGAGCACATATCCACTGGCTTAGGGCCAGCACTAGCAATCAGCAAGCAGATAAGCATGGGAAGGAAAAGAAATGGTGACTTTCTTTGTCTGACTAGGGCACCTGGAAATGTCAGATGGAGATGTCTGTCAACATATCATACTCCTGTGCTCCTGCCAGCCAAGAGAGGATGAGTCAAGGGCAAAGCAGTACAATTCAGACAGACCTGACAAAAGAGACCAGCAGGTATCCTGATACACATGCCCCAGTGGGCTGACATAGCACAAGTCAGGGCAAACCACCTTGCAAAGCCAATGCAGGTGCTGGAGGCGGATCAGCAGCTCCACTCACAAGCACAAAGTGCATTTTGGAAAAGCCAGAAGTACAGGCTTCATCCAGTATGGCACAGAAAAAGACTGCAGTACAGAGCGATAGACTGTACGAGTTCGGTGCTATTTGTTATTCATTTAGTAAGATGTTACCCAAAACAGAGGAAGGAAAAAAATCTGAAGCACTATAAACATTTTATTTAGAGATATGCAAAAATAAAGGGACTTCTCTTACATTACAGAATTCAGAAATACACCAGAAGTCCTACAATCTATTTCCCTACCTAGATTTTATTAAAAGTAAAGAAACAAAATTTTGATGAAGTATTAAAAAGCTTTTGCCACTCTCCTCTTCTTTCTGCTTGTCTGATGTGCGAGTCTATTGCAGCTGTAGTGACAACTATTCCAACCCAGTTATAGAATGGTACAGAAATAGGCCTAGCAATAAATCCAGCCTTTGCAGATAAGGATGTATTGAAAGGACAATTTCCTACAAATCTGACATTTTCCTGTTATTATTGGGGTAGTCAGCTTACACCCACCATAAATGGATAGAAGTCACATTGATTCTAATGTCCTCTACCATGATTTATTAGCCAGTAAGCAAGTAAAAAAAAAAAAAAACCACAAACACACACCACACTTTTCCTTTTAGAAAGAGGTAAAAGCAAGACACATTCTAACCAACAAAGTCGAACTTTCAAAAGAGTTTAAAAATCAAATGCTTTACACCTTCAGGATCACTCCAGAAAGTGCCCATTACTATACAGTCGGGTTTGGGGTTTTTTAATACCTCTTTCCTCCAGCTATATATTTAATGTCTTAATGTTCCCTGCATTTGTCTTGTCAGATGGGACATCTTTAAACTAAGTACACTAGAATTGTATCCATACGGTACATATATGCATGCATCTCTGCGGACACATGTAGTGCCAAAATAAGGCTTTTTCTATGTCACCACATGCTATAGAAAAGGCTCTATTCCAGATACTTCAGCAGGACAATGTATGTTGCAAGCAGCCCGAGTTCTGCAGCAGTCTCCTGTTGTGAGGATGGGAGAGCTGGCATGCAGATCCAAATGCTGTGCACCTCTGCAGATGTCTGCCTCAAGCTTGAAATCTCGTGACTCCTGGTTGCTCTTTCTGTGTCCTGAAACCCATCTGCACAAATACGGTGTTATCTGTTACAAGTCTGGAAGCAAGTTGGCTTCTTAGAAAACACATGCTCAAACATGTTCTCCTCAGGTAATGATTTACTTGCTAGTGGGCTCAAAATCTATTCTGTGGACAATTCTCTATATCTTCATCTTGGCAAAGCCCATCTTATCAAGAGTAAAAATAGCAAGAGAGGACATGAGGCACTTTCCCTTTCCTCATTTTTCTTCTAGATTAAAAATCTCCAATATTTTACAACCTCCTATAGGGTATGTACAAACTTCAGTGACTACAGAGTACTATCCAGTTATAAATTTTGCATAGCAGGCTCAGTAGATGCAGTTAGAAATAGCCTTGATTATTATGCTTGTGGTAAATAATACCATTTGTAGCATCTCTGTTTTGCATTATGCAGCCAAATGAAATTGCATATTACTTCCTTCTGTTTCTGCCATATTTCACTGAAATCCTAGTCCTGTTCAAGTGTTGTCTTTAATTTTGCTCATCACCTGCTATTACAAGAGTGCTCCAAACCCCTAGAGTTTCATCAGACTCCAGTGTACTTCAGGAAGCGAAAGGCACTCTTCAGTCTCTTGGTCTAATGTTACCTCTAGTTTAAAGTCTCTTCAAACAACTCATTGGAATCAGGCAAACATACCACGGGCAATCAACACACAGCAAAGCCTACAAAAGCCCTGAAGGATCAGGGCTCTATCTGATGCACTTCCTTTTTAATCCACTATTTGGTTACAGAGGACAGTAAAATACCTCCAAGTCTCTGATTACCTGCATCATGACAAAAACAGCACTGAAGATGTATTTTGCATGTTCAAACTTGGTGACTTGTTCTCTCTTCACTCATCTTAGAGTGTCTTCTAGTTAAGTTATTGTATGCAGATGTAGGATTCCTCCTTCCACATGATTTTTTTATCTCTTGCATTTTCCTCTCCAACTTGAATGGTCTGCTAGTGGTAACAGAAGGCACCACCATTCTTTCTATTGCAATCTTACTTTAAAAGGCCTTAAAATGCTGGCCTCTAAGCTTTGTGTCAGAAAAGCTGGAGATTTGTAGCTTTTGTTTTGTTCCTGGTGCAAATACCCAAAGAATACTCACCATAGAGTAACATTTTCACAAAGCAGCCTCTACACACTGCTACCTATATATAATCAAAACTGACTCTCTCTGTCCAAACTAAGTCTCTGGAAAGGACACAGAATCATAGAATGGTTTGAGTTGGAAGGAACCTTAAAGATCACCTAGTTCCAACCCCCCTGCCATGGGCAGAGACACCTCCCACTAGACCAGGTTGTGCAAGACCCCATCCAATCTAGTCTCAAACATATCTAGTGTTGGGGCATCTACAATCTCCCTGGGCAACCTGTTCCAGTGACTCACCACCCTCATAGTGAAAAATTCTTCCTAATTTCTGATCTAAATTTACTCTCTTCATCTCAGAAGCAATGATTAATAAACACTGTTTAAGGAAAACAACAAAAAAAAGTGGTGACTCCAAAAGGTCTATCAGGTAGTATTAAATGTGTTTATGTCTGCTGCATATCTCTTTTATAACAACTAGGCTGTTCCTTCTTTTGTAAGACAGAAAAACAAGGTGAAAACTCCAAAATAAACAGCAACAACAACAACAAAACCCCCACAATTAAGGAAAGAGCAGGGAGCTCTTAATCCATTCTTTGAAGTGCACCACATTTAAATAATGTACTTAATATACGCTAAACAGCCATCTCTAATACTGCTTACCTTAAATTAGCACATTATCATTACTCCCTGGAGAAGAAGAGTGGGTCAAGTGTTCCACCACTTACGATTTTACGAATGATTTATACATTTTTGAAGTGAGAGTAAAATGATATCACAATGATCTGGTCTCATTTCATGGCTTTAAATGACTGCACAAGGTTCAAGGCAGCAAAGCAACAGTTACTTTTACTTTGGGATCAGAAGATTCACAAACCCAGATGTTATAAGATAATCCACAATTTTCTCTCTCCTAGATGATTTTACTTGAATGACAGTAGACTCAATCAGGATAAGTGCCTCCAAAATAAAGGCAATCTGATAGTGCTGAACCCACAGGTAATTCACAAATGCCAAATCTCTTTTGACTTCACTATTATGAGGCTGCAAAATTGGATAATAAGGAAATTATTTTATATTACTTCTTGTTTTCTTCCTCCTTTGCCATTTTTTATAACTAGATTGTGATGTAAGACTTCACAGGACAGGAACAGAAAAAGTGGTGGAAATTACTCATTTTTCTGTTTATCCCTTTGGAGAGGGGCTGCCACACAACCTCCACCATCTCCCAAGGCTTGTAACTGGTCCAGGCACATATGGAACTCCCAGGGACCTGTAAGGGTATGATCTTCCCAGGACTATGATAAAACCATCCAATCTACTATCAGATGAACAACGTTTTCCTCGCTAATCTCAATGCTGGCACACGTAGCGGACACAAAATTTAAAATCCTATAAACTGAACTGCTACTTTTAATGATAATGTTGCTGACTTTAACTGGGATTGGAAAGATCACCCTGACCTCTGTAAAACCCTCTGCACAAAAAGCGGTTTAGCAAAATGGAAGAGACAATTGATTAGTAAAGACTTGTTGGCTGCCTTCATTCTGTTTTGACCATCTTGTCAAATCCATAACCACACAAGCCACCATCAGTCACATCCAGTGCCTTTCTTCTGGTCATGTACTTTGTTTTACTATGGATTTCAACAGAAAAAAAAAATGCAAATTGATTGTTTCTTTTGCATCATTTTCTCTCAATTACTATTTCTGTCTATGCCTTTTCCTCTTTCTATACTTTTCCTCACATACATTCTCCTACCTTTCTCTCTTCCCTCCTTCTTGCAGTAAAATCCCTTCTGAAACTAAGGTCTTTCACAAAGTTGAACACAGACACTCTTTTATTATTTTTTAATTGCTTCTCATCCTCCTCTTCCCTCATGTCTACATCACCTCAAACTTGCACCATGTCTAAACATTGGAGCTCTCCACAATAACTTCTGGCCATCTGCATTGTACTTGTTTTAGAGCAGGGGTCCTCAGACGTTTTAAACAGGGGGCCGGTTCACTGTCCCTCAGACACTGTCAGGGGCTGGACTATAGTTTGGAAAAAAACGACAGGGGAGTCGCCCACCTCGCTGATGCCGCCACCCACCTCCTCAGCCCGGCCGCGCAGTCTGGAAAGGGTGGCCAGAAGGGACTAAAGGAACTTTGCCGCTCCAGGGCTCTGGCGATTCGCTTGGGGGCTGAGGAGGCTGGCGCGCGGATTAAGTGGCAGGAAGTCACCTGTGACTGCTTGGTTTTCCCCCTCCCAACCCCCAGCGGGGGCGGGGCAGGGCGGGGAGTTCTGTAAATACCCGCAGGCCAGATTGAGGACCCTGGGGGGCCGTATCTGGCCCGAGGGCCGTAGTTTGAGGACCCCTGTTTTAGAGATTATCCTTCATCCCACCCCTTGCTTCCATCCCCACAACTAGTTGGATTTACCACAGAATCTTAAAGTCCATCAGTAGATTTTTAGAATCAGTAAAACCCCTTCACTCCTCCTAGACAGGCAGTGAGTAGTCAACATCGTGGAACATAAGCATTTGAATAATAAAGAATAAAAATGAAATTAAAAAAGCAAGCCAAAAGTATTTCAAACTAGTTTTCGTAACTGTTATTTAGGCTGAGGTCTCAACAGTATGAAATACCCCATTCACATTGTAGTATTCAGATGACAGCCTGGACAGCTACATCATTAGCAATTCTATTCCATTCCACAAAATGATAAATAGTTGAGGGGGGGCAGGAAGAAATCATGTTAGCCTTGCATGTAATTTGGCTTATTTTCCCAGATAGATTTACATAGGCATTACCCACAGCGTTAGAATAAAAATCCACATTCCAGAAGAGTTTAGTTAAAATGTCAGTGGTGAATGACTGAAATCAAACTTTCATGGCTGGTTTCAGGATTACACTGATTACAGAAAAATGAGTGAACATAATTTTTGTCCTTAACAGGTCATTTAAGCACAGTGAAGGGCTCTTAAAGTGTACTAGCTGTAAACACTGTTTAAACTACAAATTCCTGGACAGCTGATCTTTCTTCCATAAGTGAGTGAAAAACCTCACTATGCAGTGCTCTGAATTCCTGATTGCTTTAAAGTGAATTCTAACATTTACCATTCTGGAAGAACAGAACAAAATACACTCCTCAGCTGAAGATCATTTTAGCTGCTATGTCTTACAGACTAAAAAATCTGCAATTAAAAATTTAAAAGAAGGCCCAAAATAAAATAAAAAAAACAAACCTCCAAAAAAATCTGCAGAAACATCTGAATTCATGCAGAGACTGGCCCATCATCCTTAAAATGTAAGACATTTGCTGGAGTTTGGCAGACAAACATAAACACGAGTTTGGCACAAGTAGCCCTCTTGGGAGAATGAGGAATAAAATATGATTGTTCATTCTAGTAGAGGTGGGGAGAGGAAAGGTTATAGCATGTGACTTTTGGAACCGGCCCACAGAGTTGGGTGAAAATTAAAACATTTGGAGACATGTAATGAAACACATTAAAATAAGTAAGATACGCTCAAGTCAAATTGGATTTTGTCAACTGAGAAAACTACTCCCATCTGGCCCACGGATGGAAAGATGGCTATGTATCTATTTAAGATTCATAGTTCAAAATAACCAAGAAAGAGTCAAGAGATTGAGCTATGCATCACTAAAGCCCCTCTCCTCAATTTAATCTATTGGAAAGGGAATGTAAGAAAGCATCTACACAGTAGTGTAAGTAGCATAAATCTATGTGTAAATAATGTTGAGAAAGATATGGAAAAACCAATGTTGGACATACACCAAAAAATTATAAAAATCTACCCATTTTATCACCTGATGCTCACATGCTTTCTTAAGGGCAAAGAAGTGTCTTCTCTATTTGGAACCTGTGATGATACCACCATACAAGCCAGGTTTCTTGAAGAATGCTGTCTGTGTATACTGACTTTTCTTCAGAGTTGACCTATCTTCCTTTGCACAAAGCAAATTTATAGACTATCTTCTTTCAGAGATCAGGAGATGAAATTGGCCTGTGTGATAGAAGCCTGAAGGCAAAAAGAGTGCTTAATTTAGAAAAATCCTGCACTTTAGTACAAATGTAATAATGGGAAGGGGTTGCAGGAATGTCTGCAGAATTTAATACCAGTGTCTTTACAGCCATGAGCTGTACTAGATTCTACAGTATTAACTAGACCCTTAATCTGCAGTAGTGTTTCTTCACCAGCTTTTCACTTTATTTTTTCAGTAACTTAAAACCATCATCCAAATTTAAAATGAACTGTAAAACAATAATTACTTATTTTTAGCAACTAGGGAAGAAAACAGTTTTGTAAGTATAAAACTATTTGAATTACTTTTTTCCTTAAGAACAGCTCTCTCTGAGATCTTATTTCTAATAGAAAGAGAATTTAAGTGAATTTCTTTTCAAGTAAGAATTATAATTGCTCTATTTACACAGGCTTTTGGATACCATCTCCCAAGAGATTTATACCTTTACTAAGTACATATTCTCAACTTTGAATATGCTGGCTAATTTTTTCTATTTATGCCTCTTTCTTGAATTCAGGCTAGTGTAAATGAAATAACATGAAACAAGGCAAAACTTCTCATGCATTGCTTTGAAATCCAGTCCCAAAGGAAAAAATACCAAAGGGTGGCAAATTTTTAACACGACATGGAACAGAGTAGCAAGTAAAATATTTCAGCAGTGGACAAGTGGCTATTTTTAACTGAAAGAAATTAGCAACCATTGGGCAAGACACAAAACAGTATCAGAAAAGGCAATCAAAGGAGGTTGTTAAAGGTGACTGACCGAAGTGTTACAAAGCCATGGAGTGTTGCCGTGTGGCCAAACAAATACTCCTGAATATTTGGCATACATAACCACAAGAAGTGCCAATCTGGACAGATGACGCTAATAACATGATGAAAGGAAAGGCTGATTATCTCCCCCTGGTCTCCTGTGTGCCTTGTTTTGTCACAGAAGTGGAAGGGGTTTTATAATGAATATTGGTGCAGTTACTGTGCTAAAACAAACAACAAACCCCCAAATCCCAGTGCTTGTTCTACATCATCAGGGCCTGGAAGAAAACAGGTATTTGAAGGAAAAAAAAGCCCTATGAAAAGTATCTGTCTTAGGTGCCCTATAAAAATTATCTTTCTTAGAAGCCCTCTGCTCTTACTGACACACCAATCACTAGCTCATTTCAGGAAAAGGAGAAGTGTGCATGTCCCTGGTTTTATTTAAATACTTCATGCCCATAGCAGTTAATAGAAATAATAATGCTGTTTGCTGTGATTAGAGGGATATGTAATTGTACTAATTTAATGTTGCTTCCTACAGAGAGTTTTTGTATTCAATGAAAACATCAACACTAAAATATTTTAGCTCCTTTTATACTATACACTGCAGCAAAATCATTGCGTGCAAACATCAGTTCTCTGTTCAGGAAACGTTAGATGCAAACCCTTGCAATGGAATCAAAGGCAGAAATTCAGTCTAGACTCTGGTCTATGATTACCTGGAAGCTAGAGTAATGTACATTTTGGCTTTAATAAACTGATTGGAAACAAAGCATTAGAATAGCTGGTGATCAGGAGTTTCATTGGCATTGCTCCATAAAGAAACTGATGTTCTGCATAAGCAATAAGGGTGGTTTTAGCTAATGAACATCGTTTGAACAAATGAAATCAGGAATACGCATCTCTGAAATAAAATTTGGAGTTAAAGGACACTCAAGTGACTGACTTGTAAATATATATGTAAGTATTTAAGCCCACAGAAACTGCTAAGAAAGTTAAGAACACAAAACATTTAGTGACAGGGCCAAAAAGTTCTCCTTCACCCTGCCAATGGATGCACCAGTAAATAACAAAAACAGCAACTGCTGTCTCCTCTTATGACCAATCCTTGGCAGATCCTCTACTGGTGTGCATTGATGCTAAACTAGCAATTTTGCAACCTGCATCTCTTAAACTTCCATGCCCAACCTCCAGGTTCTTTGTAGGGTATCAGACAAGATCCTTTTGTGACACCAACTGAGATCTGGACAGAGTTGATTAAGCATAAGAGCAGCAATAGAGCTTGGAATGGTAGTATTAAAAACCAGCTAAGTCACAAACATTACAAGAGGAAAGCAGTTACCATGCTATAACACAGCCCACTTCCATTTCCTTCTTTATAGACTACGCTCCTTTCAGAAGTTTGCTTTGCATAAAGGAAGGCAGGCCAACTCCTTTGAAGAAAAGTCAGTATACACAAACAGCATTCTCCAGGAAACCTGGCTGTGTGGTGACGTTATCACAGGTTCCCAGAGAAGACATCTCTTTTGCCCTAAGAACATATATGAGCATTGGGTGATACAATGCATAGTTTTTTGTAATTTTTGGTGTCATTTTTAGTAACTATCACTAGCTCGTTCATTTGTTGGTAAAGTACATCAATTTAGACATTTAAACCCTTTCATGCTAAAGGTTTTCTTTGAGTTTTATATATAATTTATATTTGACAACATAAAAGAGTACACAAACGTTTCCCAAAACCACATGTGAGCAGGAAGCTAAGATGTGAAGTCCTTACAGTACTCCTTTCTGGGTACATAGGAGGGCCAACACATGGACAATTTCCTAGGCCATCTGCAGACTACAACTGCTTCCTCCTACAGGTAAAATGTTTTTCTGAAGCCAAGCAATGAAAATCAATTGTGACACACTAGTTCTTATTCTGCAGTTTTTTTAGAATTAATATTGTAATATTATACTCTGACGATTTAGGAGGAGATTTAAACCTCAGCAGCAGAACTATGGTTTTAGAAGTACTTTGCTTCATAGCTACTTAATAGTACACTCTGTGAACAATAATTCCCCATTATATTTTCATTTGAAAAGCAATTTAAGTACATTTATGGGACCATACTTAAAAATAATATCTGTGAAATTAACTGTTTTCTTAAATGTTTAGAGGATGACACTTAAATAAGCTTAAGAAACTTGTGTTCTCCTCTTTCACTTCACGGCCACCCCATGTCAGCACTGAAATTAGAAAGAAATGCAAATTTTAATTTGTATCATTTTAGCACTCCACAATACTATGCCAGTATATTCTAAAATGAGTGAAGTGACAGAAGAAGTAAATTAAGTAGATTTTAGATTTTTTTTGTTAAAAAAGTAATTTTTTCCAATTTTGTAATCAATTATTATTTCTATTGCTATATGGCAATTAAATTGTCAGAATACAACCTAGATATGATTTACCTAACTTTTAAATGTGTTAGCTGATTGGTTTCAGTACAGAAATGCAAAATACAGCCTTCAAAAGAAAAGTAATCCCAAAATATACCAATCATCAAGCAGCCAAAAACCATGTAAGCTTCAGAAAAGTATTACCTAGAATTGACAATACAGCATCATCTAGATACATCTAATCCGGATCCAAACAAGCTACTAGATTCGAAAGATAAAAGCCACTCAGGATACATACATCTATACTGGGGATCATGGGAGTACACATCTGGAGCTGGGAACTATTCCCAATTTATTCTAACATGCCAGTTGAAAGCTGGGCTGGCAGAGTCTACCAAGGCCCTCTTTCTTTCTCACGGGGAACAGAAGGGCAAAACAAAATGCTAACCTCCACCAACAGTTTACAGGCAACTTATTTGCTGTGGCATTAGATGGCCTGCAAAGAAAATCCAGTCCAGAGCTTTGACAGGGCCACCAGCATGAAATTAGTTCTGCCACAGCCCAGCACTGTCACCACTGCCTCGTCTCCAGCTTTAGACCTACTGTCTCTGTGCTCCACTGCTCTTTAGTGTTTAGATGTATCATTCATGGAAGAAGCAAGGAGACAGCTCCACATATCTCCTCCTACAATGAAAAGAAGTTTTGTTCCACTTCCTCCAGACAATGTTTGATATCAGGGTTTCATAACTACCTTCTTGGGACCTTTTGTAATATCTCAGCTCCAACTGCAAGCAAAACAGTTTCTTCATGACATGTTTTCCATACCCACATATATTTCCCCTTGCTCCTCCCTTTTCTGGAACACAGCACTGTTCATTAAAGCTAAGAAATGCACCTCTGCCTTGAACTTTTGTGTTTCTAGCTCTTCATCCACAAACACAAAAAAAAAATCTCGCGGGCAATAAATTTTCTCCCTCTATGCCATTATTTGTAATGGTAATCTGTTCAAGAAAACGCCTGCTGCTTCTGAAATAGCAATAACCAGCTCATTTGCAGCAAGGCAGTCATATTCAAATATAAAATGCAGTAGAATGCAACCTCTTGAGACACTACTATATTAAAGTTACTAGTAAAGGCCTCAACTCTTTTTCCATTAAAAGTAGAGTGACTCTTTCCACTGAATTCAATATAGCTTGGTTTGGGCCTAGGGTACTCTTTTTAAACACAAGGTCAAACTTTCACCATGTGCCTTGGGAGAAGCCTAGTAATTCTACCCTGGGTCTCTGTTCTGTTGGACATTAACTGATTTTACATTCTACTCATCTCAAAAGAATTCAGCTCTATGGTTATAAGAAACTACTTTTCTTAAGAAAAATGAAGAACAGAATCAGAAAAAGAGGTAAGCAATCATGGAAAGTTGTATAGTTTTGAATACTTGTTTGATTTACTTGTCTTGTCCAGGATAAATTAAATCCAAACCTGTACACAAATTCAGCAATTTATGGCTCTTTCTTCCCTCTTTGCTTTGAAGCGAACAAAAGAACGCTTTTGGAAGAAAACCAACTAAATTCAATATCAAAATTTTTGCTAAAGTGTTGCAACATCATCTTATTTTTCTTTAGAAAATTTATATCAAAGCCAAGAAGCCATCACTTAGTGTAGAAATCAGGCATTGCTATACTTTGGCTATTCTGCCTTCCAGAATGGTATTGTTCAATTGACATTCAGAAATAAGATAATCAGTCAAAAGTCAGACATTCTTGCTTCAGACCTTGAACTCCTACACAAGGTGTAGATGAATCTGCACATAACAGCAGAGAAAGGAAGTAACTTCTGCCTTGAGTTGGAGAAGCTACCTATGATCAGTGACCTACTCAACTGTACGTGGGCCAAAAGTACAAGGATGTTGATGTATAGTGAAAAGCATACTTCCTACAGTCACAAAATGGCTTTCTTTCCTAAGCTAACAGGTAGGTCACAAAGGAGCTATTTGATAAATGCTCACTTTGCTTCCTCGTGCTTTCACTTCAAATCATGCTGAGCTGTGTCAATCAGCTTCAACCCAATGGGTCAGGTCACAGAAGTTATTTTCACAGGTTTAGGTTCTGCTGACACCCCATCTGATTTTCAATATTGCCAGGCAATTATTTTTTCTTTATGCAAAGAATATTTGTGAGAAGGGAGAAAATAAAAGGCCAAATTATCTCCTTTCTGGGTTATATAGAAAGAGAGAAAAATGTCATAAACTTACCAAGGTCTGTGAAGGTGCTTCTACATTACAGAAAAACAAAATGTTTACATACAGGAAGAGATGTAAAGTATTACTATGAAGATGTAGGGTAGTAATGACAATACATTTGGGGTAGTGGGGGATCACAAGAACAATTCATGTATTTACAGAGAAAGAAAAAAAAAAAAGGAGATGACAACTTGTCCTTGCTAGGTAACTACAGAAGGAATGCTAAATTTATGTGAAAGTAATTCCTGTCTTATAGAGGATACCAACAGGTCAAGAAAGCACTAAGCAACTGCAGCAGCGTTCCAAATAAAACTGGAGATGCTGGAGGTTCCCACACCTTGGACTTCAGACAAAAGAATGAAGGCAGATGCATAGTAATCACTTACAGTAGACATAATGCTGGATGTCCTAAGAGACAATTAAATCAGTACGTACACAACTGACACCAATGAAAATCTGCTGGCTCCACTCTAATCGCTAAGTTAGAAGTTTTATAAAAACAATTTCAGGAAAGTGTTCCAATAGATCTTTGTCCAATCAATGCAAGGATTTTTCCACAATGCAAAACGGAAGGGAAGGTGGTCTAGCCAAAAAGCATGGGAGAGAAAGTTATGACAGACAAGAATCTTGGCTTTAATAGGTAGACAATGTAACTGAATGATTAAGAAGCTCTGCATCGCCATGTGCAAGTATTCTTAGGGTACACTGTACACATCTATATTAGCAATTTAATGCACCGAAGGCATTCATTTTATAGCAAAAAGTTTGCCTTACATCTATACTCAGTGGCACATGGTTTCTACGCAAGCCCACCCTTAATGCACTTTTAGTACTTTATCTCCTGGTAGAACTCAGATTGAAGTCACATAGAAGACTGCATCCAGAACCCCCAGGCTACCAATCTCCTTTACCATAACAAGGCCATCCACTTCATCTCTACCCTCTCATGTTTTTCTCCAGTTGCAGGATACTCTATGCAATCCAGCTCCTCAATGGATCTCACTTCTTTGTCATGCCCTTCAAGGCCACCAGTTCAACCCTTGTCCTTTGCTCAGCCAGAACTCCCTTCCTACAATCCTCATATTATCTCAGTTCTGCTACCATTTAGGCATGCAGATAAACACAACTTACCACTTAACTAACAACCACTCTCACCCACCTGCCCAATTCTTACCTCTTCTGAAGTTTAATCCTCAACATTCAATTCATATTGATGTGCTAACTGACCTTTGCAGGATGCTCACTAGAAAACATGACAGGCAAATTCCTTGATCTCACTTCCTCTGGTTGTACTGTTTGACTTGTCCAACTCAAAGCAACAATTTCAAGGAAACTCCTATCTTGAAGTAGGCAAACATCCAATACATACATAATCTTTTGGAAATGTAGCTGCTAAAAAATCTAATAAGACTTGACCAAGAATGTGTGAAATGCAATTTTTCAAATGTTTATAACTTTGCCAAATGTGGATGGATTTTTTACAGGCATGGTAAAAAAGCATATCCATGCTATAAACTTCAAATCCCTCCACTACACAGAGAAAACCTAGATATTCAGAAAGAAAACATACCCAGACTTTTAATGTCAGCAAATCAAACTAATATTGCAAAGATGTTCACTGAAAGTTTGCCAGTTTTATCCAAAGAATAAACTGACAACCTAAGCATTTCAAGTATTAATACAAAAATAAGCCCCAACCCCACAGAATAAGTTTCACAATCCTTAGGCATAAACTTGAAAATTCTCTACTCAAGATACTGCAAAAAGCTTTGCATTTTTTTTTTTAACCCTGAAGAAGCAAAATGACAATATGTTTTAATGCCAAACACAAACCTCACCAGCTCCACCATACCATCTGGTACCCTGAAAATTACATGTTTGGTTTTAAGAAAGGCCTGGGATTTTATCTTCTCTTTTTCACCTGCTAATGCACATCACTGTCATGTTTTTTTTTTTTTTTTTTTTACTATCATCATGGGGACTATCACTATCACTTTTACATTACACCTGAAATTTTCCCAGTAATTATTTACTTCATAGAGCTTGGGCTTTAATTAAGCAACAAATACTCATAACAATTGAAACAAAACAAAGATAAATGGCTTCATACTATCATATAAGGATGCTTTGGTGAGCTAAAATGTATTAGCCTGAAAGCACTTTCTTACCCCCATATAGTGAATGCTAAAATCTGAAGACTGGATGAAAATTGTAGAGTAAATTGAGTTCAAGAGGTAAAGCGATTACATCACAATAAACCCTTCAGGATAGACTACAATAGTTTAATGCTTTAGAATGACTTGCTAGACATTGAAGAAAGGTGTTTAAAGTTACCTGTGCCACAGATCACTTGGGGAATGTTAGTTCAGAAGAACAAAGGAAATTTAAGACTCTGTGCAGCCACAGTGTAGCACAGATACTGCAGCATCAAATATACAGTGCCTAATATAAAACTAAAGTTGAAATGAAAGAAGAGTGACAGACACTTGATGATACAAGCAATACAGCCACACTGAGATATAACTTCATCTAACTCCATTTTCTAAACATTTCTTATTTAAAAGCTGCCAAAAGTCCTATAGTGAGAGCAGAAATGAGTTTTGGCCTCTGAGCTCTGCTTTGGACAATAACAGTCAGAACGGCTGTGTGCCCCCCCTGGCTGGATAACCCCTTGTAAAACTACTATGCTAATATTTCTGTAAGTTGTCGTTCTTGTAAAAGCTATTGCTACTTATTAATGAATGCTACTGGAGGTCATCATTTCGCAAAGAAATAGGGTCTAGGAAAGGAATAGAATTCTTTGAAGCATCGGGACTTGTGGATGTACAACTGAGAGATCAACAGTCTTTGCTGCTTAGTAGTCCCATTAAATAAAACTAATATCTACCATAAAGGACATCTCCTCATATGAAGTCTGCCTTTCTAGCATAAGTGGCATCGTGTAGCACAATCCCTGGATCAAAAGAACATTCCCAGGCACAATAACAGAATAAGTTGCCATTTACTAGCTTATCTTGTTAGTTTTATGTTTTCTAATTAGATAATCCTAAAGATACTTTCCTATTAATTTCACTGTTTTTTACTGAGCAAACTGATTGCACAGATGCAAAGCAAGCCTATAGCTTTGCAAGCAACAGGCATTCTTCCTTAGCATCACTGCTCACTGAAGCGCCTCCTTCCTACAAGAATTTTCATAGAATCATAGAATGATTTGAGTTGGAGGGGCCTCAGAGACAATCTAGTTCCAACACCCCTGCCATGGCAGGGACACCTCCCACTAGACCAGGTTGCCTCAAGGCCCTGGGAACAGCCAATCCAAATCACTCCCTTTCTCATATATGCAGTTCCCATGACTGCTAGCCAAGCCCATAGGCCATTTGGCTGCAGTGTTTTTGTAGCTATTGAGAGCTTAAATCATATCTTGGTCATTATTGTACTTCTAAAGGCCTCTCTGGGTTAAATTATTTTTTTTTCTTAAGAAAAAAAAAAACCAAAAAACAAAGAAAGGAGTTTATTTGAAGCTTATGGAATATATGTATCTGATCTTCAGTATTGCCCAGGTAAAAGCAGCAGATCTTAAAAATATTTCTGGAAAAAGGACATGCAAGATTATGGAAATTATCTGGACAAGCTCAGGTCTCTGCAGATTGACATTAAGTTAAAGATATGCTAAACTTCAGAGACAGACCAGTGAGAATAATTGTTAGTAAATCACTGAAAACATTTGGTTGAGCTTTGCTGGCAAAATATTTATTCTGATCAATTATAGTGAAAACTGGAGGTATTTATGCCAAGGTTTATAACCACAACAGCAGCAGCTAGCTAGGGAGCAATTAGTTAAGTAGGGGTAAAGCCAGGGCAAACGCTCTCTCTAGTGCTGTCTTTTGTACAGTGTTGTATAATAACAATTTTAATGCACAATTCCAACTTCTCTGTTTATGAATTAGAGTCCTGTCTTTGCCAGTCTTTCACTCCATGTGCTGCTAATCTTATATTCACTGCTACCGAGCACAGCCTGCATCAGAGGGTATCTGGCTGCATTCCTAGTACATTGTAGCAATAAATATTAACTCCTTTACTACTCTGACTCCCACAAAATAACTCTGCATGAATTGTTTATATGTTAATATGTTTATTCCTAGCATTTAAAAGAAATAAGGCTTTATTCTGTAAAGTCTTGATAACAGACTAGAAAAATTAAGATAACTTAACATTCAGCCAGTTAGAGAAACCTGTTAAAGTGAATCTTTGGAATATTTTTTTGGCCAAGAGCTACAAGATTACTGTCATGAACAGGTATATTTTCTAGCATTAACTGCTTTGACATAGATTTTATTATCTCTAGACACAGCACTATGCTGCTAGGTAATGCAATAGCCAAACCTTAACCTTCATCTGTCTACAGACCCTTCCTTCCTTTAACAGTATTTTTGGTAGGCTAGATTTCCTCAGAGCACTTCTACATAAGCTGTGATTTGAACCTGGCATAAAATAAGAAAAAAAAAAATCATTAAAAAAAATTAAAATCACCAGTTAGCACTGAAGTTGAAATTAGAGTACCTTATTAGGAATGAAGTGACATTTGGTCAGCCGAATGGTACAAACAAGCTACTGGGCCACCATGAAGAAGGACTGTATTTTCCTAGTCACTTGCTGCTTGCTTGTCAAAGGAACAAGTGTTGTAACTTCAAAATAAACCTATCATTAAAACTGTAGCTTTTAGCACAACCGGTGCTTAGGAAACCCCTTTCAGCAAGGGGATAAAGTGTGAGAGATTTGCAGAGGCTGGGCAGAGCTCACAGGGTGAAAGGCAGTCCAAGTTTGTGATTCTCTGTATTCATTTGTCATTCCCAGGGCCAATGGTGAAAGCCAAGTCACAAAATAACATGATTAATTTGTAACTATATATTCTGTTCCAGTGGAAACAGAGGCAGAACAGAAGAGCATGAGATGAACAAAGTCATTACTAGCAAGCATTTGATGGTAAGGTTCTTCCTTAGCTACTTAAGTCTCCAGGAGTTTATGAGGCACCATGAGGCCTCCATCCAGAACTGTTTTCTCTCAGAGCTTACCTTGAGTGCACATCTACTCTGCCTCAGTCACAAGAGATGGCTGCTGCGACTCTCAAAGCAACTGATGCAGGCAAATTCCTTCTTTTATAGAAGGATCTCACTGCTGTTAGCTCGCCTCTTATCAGAGCTTGTTATCTTCATCCTCTGTAATTAAATTTTGGGAAATGATTGGAGCAGACAACAACAGTAGCTTCATTTAACTCAAAAGAGGCTGGAAATACTGCACTAGACTTCTATTTTCTGATGCACTGTGGCTGGAAAGCTGCCTGGCAGAAAAGGATATGGAGATATTGGTCAACAGCCATCTGAAAATGAGCCAGCAGTGTGCCCAGGTGGCCAAGAAGGCCAACAGCATCCTGTATTGTTTTAGAAAGTGTGTCCAGCAGGACTACTGTGTTCAGTCTTGGACCCCTCACTACAAGAATGGCATTGGAGCATGTCTAAGGAAGGGCAAGAAAGCTGGTGAAAGGTCTGGAGAACAAGTTTTGTGATGAGCAGCTGAGGGAACTGGGTTTGTGTAGTCTGGAGGAAAGGAGTCTGAGGGGAAACATTATTGCTCTCCACAACTACTCAAAAGCGGGTTGTTGCAAGGTGGGTGTGGGTCTCTTCTCCCAATTAACAAGTGATAGGACAAGAAGAAGTGGCCCCAAGTTGAGCCAGGGGAGGTTTAGACTGGATATTAGGAAAATTTCTTCCCTGAAAGTGTTGTCAAGGACTGGAACAGGGTGCCCAGGGAAGTGGTTGAGTCACCATACATAGAAGTATCTAAAAAGACTTGTAGATGCAGTGCTGAGGGACATGGTTTAGTGGCGGACTTGGTAGTGCAGGCCAACGGTTGCACTCAATGGTCTTAGAATCATTTAGGTTGGAAAAGACCTTATGATTTTGGTTTCCTTTTAACTACAAGTAGTCTACCCCAATACTACAAAGCAAAACCTACTCCTTTCTGCAACCCAGTTTCTATGAATCTTTGATAACTGACCCACGAATCATATTATAACCTAAAACCAAACAAAAATCTTCATTACAACCATTACCAGCAATGAACAGATTCTTATCTTACAACTTGGTGTCCCAAAAGTCTCAGAACACTACCATCACAGTCTCAACTGACAAAACAGAAAGTTTCATCTGCTAAATCAAACTCTAGTATAAGCCTACAAGAACAGCAGCTGTTACTTGGTAAAGAGACAGAGACAATGGGTTCATAAATCCAGAGGAATTTTATTGATCAAAGCCAAGAAAACCACTTGTCACTATTAGCTATATAATATAGGATCATCCATCAGAAAGAGACTGCTTGGCCAATGCCTTATGCCTATTCTCTAGTTAAACTACTTGGAGTAAGATGTACAATAGCTATTCATATCAGGTAGTAATAAACAGCAAGCTATTAAAAAAACCTAAAACAGAAACCAAAAAAGCAACAAAAAATGTGCAGCCGAAAGTGTATTTAGAATTAGAGTATTTAACAATACCATTAGACAGCTGTTGATAACTTTGGCCAGCTCTGCTCTGGAAAAGTAAAAGTTAATAGTACAATTTAGTTTAAACTAACATAATGTAAGGTTCACATAAGACCTTGAAAATGGTAAAAATACTATTAATTGTATTGGTAATTTAAAAAGAAAAGGCCAGTCACTTACAGTGAGACATTTAAGCAACTTGGCTTCCTTCTAGTAGCAAAAAGATGAAATTAATTTTTTTCAATTATAGAAAGGTAAAATTCAGGTATCTAAATCAAAGCTAGTCACTGAGTTTACCTAGTCATCAGTGGAGAGAATCAAGCACTTCTAAAGGGTTATCTATCAGATCTGCCTTAAGTTCTTACATTAAGGGCTGAGGTGAAGAAAAGATAGACAAACCAGGCTGAACAGGGAGGCACCTAATTCTGCTAACACTAACCCGGAGGACAGAGGTGCACCTTTAATATTCTTCAGAAAGTCTCAGGCATTTTCTTCCATACTCATGTTTCACACATCAGCACCTGCTCTAAAACCAGACACTCAATACTGTCATTGACTCCAATGATTTTTTTAATTTATAGCTAGTTACTCCAATTCTATCCAGCAGTTTCTCAGAGCATTATGCAGTCAAGTACTGCTGCTAACTTCACATGTAATAATTTCCTCATTTTGAGGGACCCAAATCCCTCTTTTACAGCAGTCTGTAAATCTTGTGGTACAGAGAAGCCTGGTTCAGAAACACCCTCACTTGCAAGCACTCCTTGAGAGTAGGTGTACTTTGTGAACAGCTTGATCAAAAAGAAAGCAGCAATCTTAAGCTGCAGTCATATGTGTAGGACACTTGGGTGAAAATTGCAAGGTTTGCTTTGCAGTCTCTCCTCAAGGGCTGTTTGATGAACCAGTAACTAAAAAAAAAAAAAAAGTGAAGTAGGATATATAACCAGACTTTAAGCCTCCCAGTCACAGGTGAACAACCTACCTATCTTAATTGCTCTTTTTCTAATTCATTTTGAATTTTCCAAAAGTCTGACACATGAATCCCATTGAACAAGATACAGTAGGAGTGCCCCTTTCCTCCTTAACCCCCTCTCCACATACAGTCAAGTAGGTATTTGAATCTCCTCCACCTCAAACAGTACTGGAAGAAGTGTTCCAATCCCTGAATTACTATATGAAAGGGAGAAGTAAGAGGCTCACCAGTTCTTAATGAAAGTTGAGACACCTCTTCTGTGAGCAGCAATAGAAGCCTGGATAATGGGGTCTTTGTAGTTACATTTCTGTAACAATCACATTCCTCTATAAATGTCTCTACACATGATTTATGCAGCTGTACTGTACCCTTGCTCTGGAATGGCTTTGTTTCAAGAGTTCACACAATTGTTGGTTGCAACCTTACATGAAATCTGACAGTTTGATATGTATAGCTTGCACTTCAGCTTTAAAGGAAACCATTTCAGCTGCTATCTAGAGTAGATCTTCACATGAATCTTGACTGACTTTTTATTACGATATTCTACTGTTAATAAGACAGCAAAACAAGAAAGTATTTCCTACTTAAATCAAGTCAAATGTATCTTGCTGTAGATTAACAGGTATTGCAAACTAAAACTGAACTCCAGTTAGCACTGTTCCACAATATTTCTGTGAAACAAAGAAGTTAGAAAAAAATTTATCTTCTTCAGAAAAAGACCTGTTCTCATTGAAGATAACTGTGGACTATTCTTCACTGAATCAAGACCCCAAAAGACAAGGCACAGTCTTGCAAAATCTGGTGTCAGAGAGTAAACTTCAGGACACTAGTTGTGAGGACACCAAGATCATAGGTATCTCAGTACTTCCCAGCACCTCAAAAATCAAGTACCTTGTGAGCACAGGGCTTCAAGGTTACATTGAAATTTTGGGTTTGGAACCAGTCAACTCCAGAAATCTTCACTGACTCAGGACTAGAAAAGTGTTCCTCTTTTCTTCCCTGAGTCCATAGATTTTAATATTGTTCCATTTATAGAGATATTTCACCTGAAGAAAGCCTGCCAAGGACACTGCACAGAAGTTTTTCAACTTAATTTAGAACTCAAAGCAAATGAACACTCAGCCAAGGAGTTCCTACTCTCCCTTCTACCTCCTGGTGCTGCACCCATATACTGCACCTCAGAGTACCAGTGGCTCACACCAATCTCTAGGACTTACTGTACATTTTCAAGAAGAGGAAATAATGTGATCTAACTACTGTTTTCATGCACATGTAGCATTCAGTACTTCAGTACTTACAAAGAAAAAAAAAGTCAGAGTTGATTTAGTGCTAATTTTTTGGAATTAGCAAATGTCAGAGGTGGACAGTCTGACGCAAGCCTTTGAGAAGGTCTGCACCGTGACTCAATAATACCAAAGGACATGAAACTAAACATTAGGTCTCTGGAATATTATGAAATTAAATTTTAAAAGAACAAGGCAAAGCTAATACTCATCTAGAAAGAGGCAAATAATTTCCATTAATGTGTCTCCATCTTTTCCTGTTTACTTCCATCATAACAATTAAATTTGAAGTTTTTTGAAGGCTCAGTGACAGCCTCAGCTTTACTACCATGTCAGTTCATGACTTGGTCCAAAGGCAGCTTTGAGGAGAATCCTTTCCAAATGCATTGGAAGTGTTTGTCTTGGTGAAACAGATTTTCTTCTCCACAGTCTCCCAAATAATCACGTTTTTGATTATGAAAGTTCTCTTTATAACAGAAGTACCACAATACTCGTAAGGCAAAAAACATGTACATCCCAGACCGTCCATGAACTGCGAACTAACTACAAATCCTCCTACACTTTCCAGAACTTCAGAATAACATGAATTCTGACTCACAGATTTCCAGTTCTGTGCATTACCATTGGGCAGATAAAGTCAGAAGTGAAGGCAAGAACAGAAATCAAGGGGAATGCTACTCCAAAATATAAATAAAAACAAAAAAAAAAGAGAGAGAAAAACCCCCACAACCAAATAAAAAAAGTGAAAAAGAAAAACCCACCCAAAAACAGTGGCTCAAAAAAATCTGTTCAACCAGCATGAGCAGAGACAACCTTGGAGAGCTGACAGGTTGCAAAGCAGATTGCTGGCACTGTGTTTTGACTTGACAGAGGATAGAAATGACAATTATGACACAACAGACTCCTTGCAAATACTGTAAGCAAGGATAAGCGACTTTAAAACACACTTCAGCAAGTCTTAAGGTGTAGTCAAGTCAGGCAGCAAGGCAGAGATTTGTCCAATGTATTTTGACATCTCAGTCCTCTAAAAATAATTTTATTGTACTTTTAAAAGGCATAAAGAAATCTTCCCTCAGATACTCACAGAAAGGTGGGCTTCTCTACAAGATGATGGTTGTCTGTGTCAGTCTAGTGGAATAGTAATTGATTTGAAAGTTTCAGTCAAGAAAAACTTATTTCACCCTCCCTATTCCATTTCACAAGCAGAACTTTCTCTTTCCCTCTTATTACTGAAAGTGCACACATCATCTTAATAACACATTTTTAAAACATTAGGATCCCATGTCATGTTAATGAACAAAAGTAAAAAATTATGTCCACTTAATCAATGCACGTATGTAAAGAAGCTCTGACAGTGTGCAGCTGCCGTGTTATTGCAGTTTGAATCATGCAAATGTGATGGTTTCAAAGCATGTACATTCATTAAAGTACATACACGGTAAGTACATGGAATGGGAACAGGATTAGGGCACCTCATGCTTCCCAATTGAGCTTTATGACAGTGCAAAGTACAATGCCTTCATGATCCGTAGGCTCTCTTACCACAGTGAATCCAAAGCCATAGTCTGTGCTCCTAAGTCTGCTCCCAGTTTGTCCTCCATGCCTCAAGTGCTGGTCTTCACCCTGCTCAGATGACTACTTTGATTACAGCAGAACTACCCAGGCTCACAGCCTGAGTGACCTATCCTCTTCACCTTGCAGAGGTTTCCCACCATCTCATTTCAGTCTAGAATATTTCTGTATTCAGATACAAATTAACATTTTAAACCAGGATTTATTGCACTTATGCAAAAAACATTAAGTAAAAGCTGGTATAAATCACCTCATTGTGGTGTTTAATTTTCAACATCCAACTCAGGATTGTTTCCAGGATGGAATGAAAGACAAATTTGTTACTATTCTAGAATATTTTCATTTTCTACATTTAGAATAAAGCCAAGTTTTAAAAGGCAGGGGAAAAAAAAAAGAAAATAATCCATTGGCTATAAAGTGTAAAACACAAACAAACTGGCATTAATGAAATTCCCACAAGTCCTTAAATTCATCTGTGAAGTGTGTGGCAATAATGTATTTTTATTATGGTAGTTTAAGCACATAAATTTATGCACCCTTTATCACCTTAATCTGTGAAATATTTATATCCAAGTTTAAATTGCCACATTGGACCACAGTGTTTTCAGAGAAGAATCAAATGCCATTTTATAGTATTCCTCCCCAGGTAAATCAAATCATGGAAGTTCAGTGAACACATTCTTGAGGCCTCAAAAAAGTAAATCTATGAAATACACAAAGGCAACATGGAAAGCAAATTGAGATACAATACAACTACAAAGAGAGGTATAATAAAAGCACAAAAGATAAAGCTCTGCAAATTGCCAAAGATGATAAAGCAGAAGTTAGGTGGGAATCCTTTGCATACTCAAATATTAAGACCCTTAAAAGGAACAGTAATGCCTCAGGTGGAAAACCATGATTATACATGCATATTTCAGAAAATAAATAATTAAATTGGCAAGCAAAACTAAGTGAGCCTAGAAAACAAGAAGCATACACAACAACCACCACCAAATTGCTGATGTCGTAACTGATATCATGAAAGCACTGACAAGGGAACACAGCCTCACATTTTTGTGGTAGAAAATATCTACTGGAGCATTGTGAACATACAACATGCTTCTGACCCTTGGGACCTCAGAAGGAAGTCTACAGCCAGTTTAAAGAGAAGAAAGCAAGCAGTTTTTTCATCATGTCTGGTAAATGCTTTAATAACTGCATTAAAACCAGAAGAACACTTGAAAGGACACCTTGGCAAGAGAAATATTAAGGAGAGAGACTGACATGGAGTATGGCACTGAATTAAACACCCTGACAGCAGCAGTGACAGCACTGAGGAACGCAATGCTCTTATGCTACACAGAGAATATGTCTTTAAAGAAACATTCTGGGAGATGTGGGAGAACCAACTGGCTCCACAGTGGAATCCACACCAGAAGAAGCTTTTCAATAACCTGCTTGAAAAGTGCAATTTTTTTTTTTAGACAATACTGAATAAAAAGCATTAGAGAGCCAAGTATCATTTATATTAATGGTCATTGTTGTGGGTGACTCTCTACTGGGGGGGGGGGCATAGGGGCCAATATGCCGTCTTGACCCACCTCACAGGGAAGTCTGCTGCCTCTCTGGGGCATGGGTTAGGGATGCACTGGACAAACTTCCTGGCCTCATAAACCCCTCTGATTATTACCCCCTTTTAGTTATTTCAGGTGGGTAGTGATGAAGTGGGGAGAAGGAGCCCAAAATCAATTAAAAGAGATTTTACAGCCCTGGGACAGTGGCTTAAGGGATCATTAACAAAAGTTCCATTCTCCTCTATCCCTTCAGTGGCAATCACAAATGAAGATATTAACAGGAAGAGACCACAGGTCAACTCATGGCTCCAGAACTGGTGTTACAAGCAGGGCTTTGGGTTTTTTGATCATGGGATGCTATATGAGACACCTGGCCTGCTGGTGGCAGATGGGATGCACCTGTCCCAGAGCGGGGAAAAAGATTTTGGGGCAGGAGTCAGCAGAGCTCATTGACAGGGCTTTAAACTAGATATGAAGGGGGAAGGGGAGATAATTGGGCCTATTAGGAATAAGCCTTGAAGGATGGTAGACTAAGGAGGACTCTTGCTCTGCCATTTCATTTGAAAGAAGGGATAGACATTCAGAACTCATGGAAGCACCTGAGAAGGGTCTGATAGGAAATGGGCCCACACCCACAAAAAGGTGTTGGAATTAGCTCATCTGAAGTGCATCTGTACCAATGCACACAGTATGAGCAAAAAACAGGGGGATTTTGAAGCCATGATGCACCAGGAAAACTATGACATAGTGGCTATCACAGAAATGTAGTGGGATGCCTAACATGACTGGAGTGCCACAATTGATGGTAGAAGCTCTTCAGGAAGGATAGACAGGGAAGGACAGGCAGTGGAGTGGTCCTGTATGTTAGAGAATGCTACGAGAGCTCAGAAATCAAGTATAGTGATGACAGGGTTGAGAATGTTTGGGTTAGGTTAAGGGCCAATAAAGCTGATATCACTGTGGGAGTTTATAGACCTCCCAAGCAAAGCAGTGAGGTGGATGATGCTTTCTATAAGCAGTTGGGAGAAATATCACAGTCACTTGCTGTTGTTCTTGTGGGGGACTTTAACCTCCCACATATCTGCTGGGAATGTAACACAGCAGAGGGAACAATCCAAGAGGTCCCTGGAATGTGTGGAGGACAACTTCCTCTCACAGCTCGTAAGTGAGCCGACCAGGGAAGGTGCCCTCCTGGACCTGCTTCTTGTGAACAGGGAAGAACTTGTAGGGGAAGTAAAGGTTGGAGGCTGTCTAGGGCACAGTGATCATGAGATGATTGAGCTTTCAATCTTTGGAGAAACAAGGAGAAGTGTTAGTAAAACTGCCACCTTAGACTTCCGAAGGGCAAACATTGACTTGTTCAGAAGACATTGACGAAGTCCCTTGCAAGGCTGCCCTGAAGGATACAGGAGTCCAGGAAGGCTGGACATACTTCAAGAGAGAAGTTTTAAAGGCACAGGAGCAGGCTGTCTCTGTGTGCTGAAAAATAAGCCAGCAGGGAAGGAGACCGGCCTGCCTAAATAGGGACCTTTGGCTGGACCTCAAGAACAAAAGGAGAGTCTATGACCTTTGGAAGAGGGGGGCAGGTGTCTCATGAAGACTATAAAGATGTAGTGAAGCTATGCAGGGAGAAAATTAGGAAAGATAAAGTGCAGCTGGAGCTCAACCTAGCTACAGCTGTTAAGGATAATAAAAAATGTTTCTATAAGTTCATTAGCAACAAAAGGAGGATTAGGGAAAAATCTCCTTCCTTTACTGGATGCAGAAGGAAACAGTAACAAAGGATGAGGAAAAGGCTGAGGTGCTCAATGCCTACTTTGCCTCAGTCTTTAGCAGTGGAACTAGCTGTT
>JAVSBS010006382.1:25294-36461 GCA_033124195.1 Coracias cyanogaster | reverse complement strand
ATCACTTTGGATTTGACATAGGATAAAATACATATATGCATGCAGGTGTGTGTGCAGACACACACATCCTGCTCACATAAGAATGAACCAAATTGAATAATCCTTAAGTGATGGGCTTGTCTTATTTTGTTTTTCCTGTTTCGAATTAAAAGGTTGGGTCCTAACACATCCCAATTCAGTTAAGATCATTTAAGCCAGGTATGTTCTATTTTAATTTTTAGATCAAATGCTTCTGCCAGAAGAGGAGGGCAAACAAAACAGAGACCTGAAGCAAGAATGCCTCTGCAAACCATATACATGACATCGGAGAATCAGAGAAGAGTGAAAGAACTTCTTCAAGAGCTTCAAGGGCAGGAGCTGGCTCCTGAACCAGAGTTAGTTTAAGTGGACACACTACTTCCAGTTCTTTTAGATGAGCATGCTTTAACAGGCACACTCTTAGAAATGAAACAACATTCTTTTTTCCTTTAACTTTTAATTTGATCCCAAATCCTGTGGTTTTGAATCTACTTTGTTCTACAATATTAACTCTGGGAAAGTGGTAGCAAAATCCTCAATTTAAATGGAGGACTTAAATGGAGAACTCATGTCTACTCAACAGTATAATTTTGTTTCATTTTAATTTGATAATTCTTTTTATCAGAATAGCTGATTCTGGTGAAGACAGTGACGAACCTGATTACCATGATGATGAACAGTGCTGGTCAACAGATCAAGTAGTTTCTGACATAATACCAAGGTCATCAACTGAGCACAGAATTGTGGAAAGTGAAGTGTCTTCATTTGCTGTGCACAAACTCTCCAGGTGAATAATTTGTTTCTTGAAAAGGTAAAGCACTAGTCTTAATACTGTAAGCTCTCTTGACTCCAGGGAAGTTCTCTGTGCAGGATGAGTTTGTTATCTGCAACTAATTTAATCCTCAGATAGATTAATTTAAAATAATTCTTTTATGGAAGTAGATCACTCCACCCATTTTTCAGTGAAGTTTTCGGTTCTTTCTGCAAGACAATGAAACAAATATTGGGAAAGCTCAAGAGCATTGCTGTTATATGTATGTTTCTTCCAGGTAGGTAATATTTCAAAACCTTGTAAGTGTTCTTCATCCATTTTGCTCAGATACAAGCATTTGTTAACTATTTTTGCTTTACTTCTGTGTATTTTACATGTGAGATGGCTCAGCTTTTTCTGAAGAGTCTAATTTAAATGATTCAGCTGGGAAATCTAATCCTGTAACTACTATGTACTATGAGATGTGAAATAGTTGCCTCAAACTAATTTGTCACCATATAAACAACAGACTAGCATTCACAGACACTAAATTACTGTTTGCCACTGTCATTTAAAATAGTGTACATATTTTGTGGGTCCTGTCCTCTAATAGTAGTAATAGTATGTCATGCCATACATGCTTCCTTAGTATAAGCCTAAAAAGGCAGATCTGTGGTCATTTTGCTTCGTATGAGTCTCTGTCACTCACTTGTTGTCATGTCTCTGTTTTTGTTGCAGGTATGGTTTTGACAGTGAGCATTGCAGGACAGTACTGAGATCCTGCAATGGTAATATTGGGGCATCATTGGAGTGTTTGCTTTTGCAGTGCTTTACTGAAAGATACGGAGGGAAGATGCAGGTTTCTGCAACAGCTGCAGAAGCCAGTCAAGAGGAATGTTTAGAACAGAGACAAGAAGAGGCTTTTGCCCTCCAGTCAATCTATGGAGAAAAATTTGTAGAAAGAATTCAAAACCGTGTTTGGACTTTTAGTTTGAAATTGGACTACCTAGCAAACAGGCTCAGCAAATCTAAACAAAAGGGTGGTTGTACTAGAGACAAAGCAAAGCAGACTTCAAAGGAAATGTGTAACTTTTATCTCCAAGGAAACTGCAGGTTTGGTTCAAAATGCAGATTTGGACATGAATTCCCTCCAAACCACCCATTAAACCCAACCAGGAACTCTGTAGATGATGCTCATCTCAGACCTAGTAGTGATGGTCCCATATATGAACTTGAAGTAAGATTTCCTGAAGAAAACAAGTATCCACTTCAGGCACCTCTTGTGGCATTTTATTCCACTGATGAGAATCTACCTCTTGCTTGTCGTTTACACATCGCTGAATTACTCTACGGAAAGGCCTTGGTAGCTGCAGAGTCTCAGGAACCAGTGGTGTATACCTTGGTGACTTGCCTAGAAGATGAATTTGAAATAAGCGAGTTACTTAAAAATACTCATCACAAGTATAGTGTTCCTCCTGTGTCCCTGCTGGCAACACCTTTGGTAGAGCTAAAGACAGAGAGTGCATCTGATTCAAATCAAATGTCTGAAGGTACACCAAATTTCCCTCTATGGTTTCTGGGCTAAGAACAGTAAAAAATATTAAAAAAAAAAAAAAAAAAAAAAGCAAGAAGGCTGAAAGCCCAATTCAGGCATCTGTTCCAAATCTATTTCTGGAGATTAAAATTGTGATGAGCCAGATCCATAATATGTCTGTGCCTCAGATGTCCCTTCCATAATAAAGCTGCAGCAGAGAGGTTTTCTGCTGACAAGAAGTGAGCTTAAGGAGAGCAGAGGTAATGAGTTTGGGTTGGCAGGGTGAAGGATGCCTATTCCCACATAATCCATAAAAGGACATTCAGTGATGTGTGAGCTCACCAAAATTGACCAGATAAGTGTGCTTGGAAGGGAATGAGAAAGGTTGGTTGTGAGCGATACTTAATGTCATAGTGTAGTTTTAATTAATTAAAGCTGGTGCTGCCATCATGGTCTTGTGCTCCATATAAGTGGTCACATGGTGAATTGGAGAGGGGAGCTGAGACACATGTAAAACATTCAGAAAGGCAAACCAGTTACCAGTCTGGATCACCATGCAGCCACCGAGACCATGGTGTTGTAGAGCACAGCTAATGCACAGGTAATGACAGGTGGGTTGGAGCTTGAAAAGTGGTTTGATGGATGGTGGAGGTTTTCTGGTAGTGCTGAATTGAATGTGTATGAAAAACAGTTGTGCAGGCCCTCAGCTCCAGTCTTAACAAGTTTCTTTGTTGTGAATGCTCCTGGAACGTGTTGTTTTCTGCAGTGCTGATGAGGTCCTGTTCCATACTAACAAGAATATCTAACTGTACATTCCCTGTCTCACTGTACATTCCCTGTCTCACTGTACATTCCCTGTCTCACTGTACATTCTCTGTCTCACTGTACATTCTCTGTCTCAAGCCTCAGCAATGTCAGAGCCTCAGGAAGAAGAGGTGGCAGAAGAGGAGGAGGAAGATGAGCCTGAACAAGTTGCTGTGAAGAATGAGAGTTACGTGAACCTCAAGAAAAAGCTTTCAAAAAAGTACAATTTGCAGGCAAAGACTCTGTATAATGAAAATGTTAAAATCTGCACACAGTTTCAGCTGAGAAAGGTATAATGTACAAAACAGAGTATCAGTTTTCATTCTTACTTTAGAAAAATAAATATTTAAGCCATAGGATGCTTTTTAAACAGTTCTGTTCCACTCCAGTGGTGTTCTTACTGCCATGCTATCTGTTTTTGTGCATCAGTCTTCAAGGCACTTTCAGTCCATGTTGTATGAAAGACAGAAGCTCCCTGCATGGCAAGAGAGAGAAAGGATACTTGATTTGCTGAAGAGTCACCAGGTTCTTGTTGTGAGCGGCATGACAGGGTAAGTCTGTGATCTCATGTACAGACTTTATCAACGTATACACAGAAGAATGTGAAATACGTATCCATGTCCTGGAAGGGTTAGGGTCGTGGTCCATCTGTGACCACCGACGGCAGTTTTCTAGGTGAACTTCATGTAAAGGATGACACTAATGAAACAAAACAAAATCCAAGTGGAATGCGGTCATCATAATTTACATGAATGGAAGCTGTTGGGTTTGTGGGTTTTTTTTAATTAATCCATGATTTCATCATGCAGATGTGGGAAAACCACTCAGATTCCTCAGTTTATTTTGGATGCCTCGCTGCAAGGATCTCCAAGCAGAGTTGCAAACATCATCTGCACTCAGCCTCGCAGGATCTCTGCCATTTCTGTGGCTGAACGTGTAGCCAAAGAAAGAACAGAAAAGATTGGACTCACTGTTGGATATCAGATACGTCTAGAAAGTGTAAAGGTACATATGCTTTGCTTGTTAGTTTTCATTTAGTTCTGTTAAGATGTGCTTAATGCTTCCCTAGCATACAGAGTATCTGCCCTAGATCTGCCATACAGTGAGGTAAGCAAGTTTGTACCACTTATATTTTATATTGTGATATATATTCTGTATTTTAGTTCATCTCAAGTTGCACAGTCCACTTTACAGAATAAAAGTGCAGTATTATGTCTTGTCTTGTTGTTTTGCTTTCAGTTGAGACAAGTGAAGGAGTCTGATAGTGTAAGTAATGCTTCTGTCCTCTGGAAGGCTATTGACTTAATTTCCACTTGTCTCTGTTTCCATTTGTTTCCCAAGTAGAAACTGAAGGGTACAACTTCAGGCAGCCAGAACGGGAGGTTGAATTCAAACTGCTGTCTTGGAAGTGAAATTTTGTCTACGTTGCAGTTTATTGCTTTTTCCAAGAACTATGTTAAAAATAAAGATTCTCTAAATCCTTCTAGGGACAGAGGTCTGAGTTTATCAGAAAGGAACTTCTACAGGAAAAACAGTTCAGATTTTTTGCTTGCCCCTTATTATTCATTTGCCCCTTGGTAAGAAGCAGGTGTTCTCAAGTTTTAATCAAGAAAGAAAATTTCAGCCTGTCTCCAGCAGGGATTGTTTGTTTGCCGTCTGTCAAGCCTGGCACTCAGTTGAAACTGAATGCTTTACAGCAATACGTACTCTCTTTGCTCTGTGTTAAGTTGCACAAAGTCAACTGAATGCTTTGTCTTGCTGTTCAAGTCCTCAGCTACCAGACTCTTGTACTGCACTACTGGTGTGCTGTTGAGAAGGCTGGAAGGAGATCTGACTTTGCAGGGAATCACACATGTTATTGTTGATGAAGTTCATGAAAGAACAGAAGAAAGGTAAATAATCTCTTATCCTATAAGTGAAACAAAGAAACATAGTCAGAAGGATAAAGGTGACTAAGGTGCAAGTAACTGAAGTAGTATTTGCCATGGTCCTGTGGCAAGTAACATGAGATGGTGGAAGAAGGCTGGTTTTAGGTTCTCGTCTTTGGCCAGTAGGAAGTTGTGTTGCAGCAGCTTGCAAAGAAAGCATGTCTTAAATTTCTATGCCTCCAGTCTGCCATCACATTGCAGTAGTGTTGAAAAGAGGTTTTGGATGGGGCTGGAGTGTTAAGTAACTCTTTAACCACAGTTTTCTGGTTTTTATTCTTCCCTTGTTTCAGCTTTTACCAAATACCCTAAATCTTCACGTGCCCTCTTAGGAATTATTTTTCCTGATGGAGGCTTCAGCAGAGCACCTGCAAGAGACTAGTGCTCATGTTTTCTTCCAGTCTGTAAATTCTTACTATAAAAAGTTCTAAAAAGTCTCATCCTGTCCTGCTTGAGCCTCGTGCAGTTGTACCCCACTTACCAGCTGATGCAAGGCAAAATATGTCTATTATTATCTCTGTAAACTAAGTGGCAAGGATCCTTGTCTTTGTTGTTTTCCTTGTGAAACATTGCAGACCAGTGGGTTTCCAGGAGGCTTTGACTGTGACCTGTTATTCTACAGCTCAGATTATATTTTAGCCTCATAAAAAGGCTTGTATCTCTCAAGGATTCTTTGTCTTTCTCATCTAAAATCAGTTCAAGTCAGTCTTCTAGGCATGCCATAAAAGCTATAATATGTTGGGAAGATTGGATAAGTTTGAACAACTCTTCCAGTGAGAAAAAGGACTTGTCTGTTACTTTGAGTTACCTTGTTATCTAGTGTTCTTACGTTGTCATTAATGTAATTAATTTATAAGGTAGCTAGAGCTTTTTGTCGCTTAAATGAATTTCCCAAATAATCCTGACAAGTAAGGGAGAACCAAAAATAATTAGATTGCCTTACATTAATTTACTGCATTATTAGCGTGCAGCCATTCTGAGAAGCTCATGCTTCTGTGATGGTATAGCTGTGCTATTGAAAACACCAGGAAGGTAGGCAGAGTGGGGAGAAAAAGAGTCTGAAAATTAACACTGAAGAAATTCAAATAACTTTTTGCTTGTTTTCTTCAGTGACTTCTTGCTGCTGGTTTTGAAGGATATAATGGTTCAGAGGCCAGACCTGCGCATTATATTAATGAGTGCCACCTTAAATGCAGAGCTTTTTTCTCAATACTTCCATTCCTGCCCTGTTATTAACATACCAGGTGAAAACCATTCATTTTTATTATCTTATCACATTCATTGGTTTAGAGGCTTGTTTTCAGTATTTCTGCTTTAAAAGTGTTTCCCAAGTGCAAGGGGCTAATTTGCAAAATGGCAAGATGAGGATTTAAACAAGAATTATTATTCCAAGGTCTTAGAAGGAAGGACCAATGAGATTAAGGAGAGACAAGACTTGGAATTAGAGCCTTTTTGTGCTGACTCTATACCAGTAGAATTTCTTTCCCCAAAAGGCAAAAATGATAGGACATGCATGACATGTTCCCTGACCTAGTTTCACCACAGCTGAAGGCTCGTCTCTATCCTTGTGAAAAAGCAGCACTGAGAGAATCCCACTGGATGTGTACACATTTAGCCAAATGCATCTTTTGAATTGCCAAGTTGTTGCAGGGAGCATGACAGAAACATGTAACCTCATGGATATGTTCCCATAAGTGTATTGGCCCTTCTCTGACTCTAAAGTGCATGTTACCAAACCATGCTTGGAAAACATCCACTGTTTATCCTAGACAGAAATTGTGTTGAAGAGTGTAGTATAGATGATAACTGTGAAGCCAGTGAGTGACATAATAACCAGTGTGAAACGATAACCATCTTCTGTTTTTTTCATCTTTTCTGCTTGTCATGTGGCATGTAGATTTATTCTCATGTTTCCTTCTAGGTCGAACATTTCCTGTGGATCAGTTTTTTCTGGAAGATGTGATTGCAATGACAAGGTATGAAATTGCTAAACATTCTCAGATATGTTTGGCCTTTGAGGTTGCAGTATTGACCTTGAGACTGCAGTAGTTCTCTGCATAGATTTAAAAATCAAATCCTCTCAAAACTCTGCCATCACCTGCAGTCTCAGAGTTCTACTAAAGCTGCCATGAGGTCTAGGATCTCATGCCAAAACAACCCTTTCTGCATTAGATACCACAGATACTCAAGAAAAGGTGAGCTTTGCCATGAAGGGTTTGTTAGTGCTTGTGCTTTACTTGTTTCAGTGGTGGTTAGACATCGGCAAGCAAAAGAAATTTGAAGGTAGATTTCAGCACTGAAGTTGAAACATGATGGATAAGAAACAATTCCTTTTTGTAAGCCTTATCTTGCAGCTCAAGTACCAGGTTCCTGTTACCATTTGTAGTTACTGGAGTGTCACAGCACCACAGATATTCCAGACAGCAAGTTAACCAGCTGTTGAACATTACTTGCAGGTTGTTGCTCTGAAGTGCCCACTTAGCTGTCAATATCAACTTTGCAGTCATAGTCTTTTGCACCACAGCTTTTAGAAGGCTAACATCCCAGTATGGAAGGACACCTTGACCTGATACTGTCTGTGATACTACTTTGATGTAAAAGTAGTTTTGATACCCTGTCTCTGTAGCTAATTATTAGGAGGAGTGTATTAGTCATCTTTCCACACGACTAAATGTTCTTCTGCTGTTCAGGTATGTTTTAGAGGACAGTAGTCCCTATAGGCGCAAGACAAAGCAAGAAAACAAACAGAATGGAAGACACAAAAGGACTGCATTTGAAGAAGTAGAGGAGGACCTGAGACGTGCTGGTGTTCTGGAAGGCCCTGACACACTTGTCAGAGATTCGGACCCAGACCAAAAATTAACTCTGAAGCAGCTCCTTACACGATACAAAGGTGAGCTCCATCTTAAATCTAATAAATTGGCATGTAACATTTGCCAGACAACATGGTATGTTAGTGTGTAATATTGTATGTTGAATGCATATATATTCAGTTTTGTACTTGTGAAGTTAAGCAAGTCACTACTTCCAGATAAGATTAGAAACCTCCTGCCAGCTGAAAAAAAAAAATAAATTAGAAAAAAGAACCCATTGTTCTATTGTTCTCTTAAACTAGAACAAACATCTTGGCTGAAAACAGTTCTTAGCATCTGAAAATGGGGAGTTTTCAGCTACTTTCTTGTTTCCATCCATTTTCAGATGCCTTCTTAATTCTACTTTCTTCTCTGTATGTGTTCTTGCTGGAGCAGCCTTTACTTAAAGCACAGCATGTATCTCCCCACTTCAAGGAGGTCACTTCAGCATGACAGGCCTTCCTTGAGAAATTCAATTGCTCTCTGAATAGCTTAACTATAGAGGCAGACCTTTCCATTCTTGTCATCAGAATCTTCCTTGTGCTTAGTTCTGAGGAGTTCCTCCATGCGCACCCTTGTGGTGAGCTTCACAGTGGTGTTGAATGAGAGACGTTGCTTAGAAGTTTCAGATTCCTACTAGACAGTTACCGTCTCAGAACGTAGGGGAATCTGGGTGGGTTTTTGAGTTAGTGTAAGAAACGTTGGAATGGAGAAGCTTCAGAGGGGTCCTGGAGGTACCTGTAAGTGGCCATATGAAGGCTTTCAGCCTCCCTTACCACTTAGTGTGTGCACATGTCAGTCTTCTAGTAGATGAGTCCTGACTGTGTGCAGGGAAGGTGTGAACCCCAGTAAGGCATGAGAATGGAAGGGAAGAGCTGAAACAGGAAAGTGTGGAAGGGGCATTGAGTCACTTATGGAGCTCCCTCTGTCTGGCCTAAGCCAGATGCTGTTTAAACAGATGCTGTGGTTGGTTGTGCAGCCACCCTGGTTCAATGCGCCCAGCAGATGTTTTTTACAAGAGATGTGTGTTTTACTTCTTTTTCCCAGGAGTTAGCAAGACAGTGTTGAAAACAATGTCTGTTATGGACTTGGACAAAGTTAATCTGGAATTAATTGAAGCCTTGCTGGAGTGGATAGTTGCTGGCAGACATTCATACCCCCCAGGTAATTTCATTGTCCTTGAGAGATAAACAAAAGTAGATTCGTGGAGGCTGTGTGCTTATAGACAGCCCAAAGCTGATGTTTTGCATGCACACCTTCTGTAGTTAGTGACTTTTTCGGGGAAGAAAAAAAAAAACATTCTAGCTGAGTAACAAAGACCCTGATACACATGGGATAGGGAAGGTGAGAGGCTTGTCTACTTCCAGAGGTCTTTGGTGAGGGACTGTTGCAGCTTGTGTGGGTTTTGTATAATAATTACAGAATGGAACTGGGATTTTGACTTGGGCCTTCTGCACATTGATAAAAGGTCATAATGTCCTTTCTGTTGAGTTATTTTTTTATTATTATTTTTTGTTTAATCTATGTATATAGGTGCTGTGTTGATATTTTTGCCTGGTCTAGCAGAAATCAAGATGCTTTATGAGCAGCTCCAATCTAATGCTCTTTTTAATAACAGGCACAGCAGGAGGTAAGGCAGAAAATCTCCAAAACTGTTGGTCTTTACCCATAAAGAATCACTTCCTGCACTAAACCTGCCTTTATCCAGGGATAAATAAAGATTATTAAATGTGTGAGACAATTTGTGATATGAAGGTCTTGACTCCAGTCAGGGTATTTCCTTTCTCCTCAGCTCAGGAAGGTTAGTAGTTGTTGAAGTTCTCAGAGATCCTAGTGATGAGTGTTCTCCATGTTGTGCTCTGCATGATCCAGTGGGCTGTTGAAAACTTCACCTTGTCCCTTTTTCTGTTTCAGAATGTTTGCTGAGACACCCTCAGTTGTGGTTGCATTTGGCCTTAGATTTTTACATGGAGATGTAGTTGGATCTCCTTGACTAAACAGTTTTACACAAATGCCCATGGCAAGTTTAGCTGGAGTGATTTCTTCCAGTCTGGTATTGTAAATGGCAGATTCTAGACTCTTCAAAAGAGGTAGAATTTTTTTCTCAACTCTATTCTGACACCTGTCCATTCTGTAAACTTCTCCACCTTCCCTTAGAATATGTATCAGAAGTAGTGTGGCCAGCAAGACTGGGAAGTGACTGTCCCTTTATGTGCAGCACTGGTAAGACCACACCTTGAATACTGGGCTCAGTTTTGGGCCCCTCACTACAGGAAAAACATTGAGGTGCTGGAGCATGTCCAAAGAAGAGCAACAAAGCTGGTGAAGGGTCTAGAGAACAAGTCTTACAAGGAGCAGCTGAGGGAATTGAGGTTGTTTAGTCAGGAGAAAAGGAGGCTGAGGCTAGACCTTATCTCTCCCTACCTTAAAGGGTGTTTCAAAGAGGTGGGTGTCTGTTCTCCCAGGTAAGGAGCAATAGGACAGGAGGAAATGGCCTCAAGTCACCCCAGGGAAGGCTTAGATTGGATATTAGGAAAAATTTCTACACTGAAAGAGTTATCAAGCCCTGGAACAGGCTGCCCAGGGAAGTGGTTGAGTCACCATCCCTGGAGGTAGTTAAAAGACATGTAGATGTGGTGCTTAGGGATGTGGTTTAGTGCTAGGTTAGCTTGGACTCAATGATCTTAAGGGTCTTTTCCAACATACACGATTTTATGGTTCTGTGTCTAAAAAGTGATACAGCAGAGAGGTTTGCTGGTTTTATATTGCTTTGAAAGGCTGTGGGCAGTTTCTAGTACTAGTGAGGCAAAAATGTGTGCGGACAGATTGTTCCCAAGAGGGAAAAGGCTGGAGATGCACTGAATATGCTGTCATATTGTACTTCTAGGTGTGTGGTTTATCCACTTCATTCTTCACTGTCTAGTGAAGAGCAGCAGTCTGTGTTCCTCAGGCCTCCTGCAGGAGTTTTCAAAATCATCATCTCTACAAACATTGCAGAAACATCTGTTACCATTGATGATGTGGTCTATGTGATTGATTCTGGAAAAATGAAAGAGAAAAGGTACTGAGATTCATTCCTCAGGGCTTTGTGGTCTGGGAAACTGCTCTATGCGTTCAACTTATACTTCAACTTTCCAAAGAGCTGGGAAAAACTTGAAGGAAAAACTAGCTGAGAGCCCTCTGTCTCAGGAGCCTGTGGCCTTTGGGTCCACCCAGGGCTGCCTGTGCCTCTTCCTGAGGCTGCCTGTAACAAGTGTCTCAAGAGCAATTTGTCATCGGCTGG
>JAVSBS010006382.1:0-15039 GCA_033124195.1 Coracias cyanogaster | reverse complement strand
GAGCTGACCAGGACGGGCTCAATTCTGCAAAACTTGCCAAATCACCACATTCCAGGCAAGAGGTGAAAAGTACATTATGAGGAAGACTCACGGCCTTCCTCCCAAAGACCACCGCCCGCGTCTCGAAGACCCCTGCCCACAATTACCAGGAGGAACTGCGCAAGCACAGGACTGATAAGCTAATTATAATACGAAGCGAGGAAAGGCAGGGTTAGGTAATAAATATGTGTAAGCGTCATTTGAATATGTAGTGTTTTACTGTATAAATATGAGATAGTTTGCCACTTCAGGTATGCACGTTTGTGGTGGAGCGATCCCCCGTGCATCTGCGCACAATAAACATACCTACTATATAACCTTCTGGGTTATAGAGTCTGTTTCCACATGTCAACCCAGCACAGCAAAGTTCCTTCAGTCCCTTCCGGCCACCCTTTCCGGACTGTGCGGCTGGGCTAGGGCGACTTCCCTGTCGGTTTTTTCCAAACTATAGTCCGGTCCCCGACAGTGTCTGAGGGACAGTGAACCGGCTCCCGACGGTGTCTGAGGGACAGTGAACTGGCCCCCTGTTTAAAAAGTTTGAGGACCCCTGGCCTTAACTTACACCAGGGGAGGTTTAGGTTAGACATTGGGAAAAACTTCTACACTGAAAGGGTTATTAAGGACTGGAACAAACTCCCCACGGAGGTGGCTGAATCACCATTGCTGGATGAATGTAAAAACCATTGAGATAGGGTGCTCAAGGGTATGGTGTAGAAGTGGGCCTGGTAGAGATACATAATGGTTTGGACTTATCTTAAAGGTCCTTTCCAGCCATAGCAATTCTGTGATTCACTGCAGCATCATCAGCAAGGAAAATCACTTATCCTACACTAAGCACCAATGCACTAACATTTACAAACATGGGGAAGAACTGAGGAGGGGCAAGGCAAACAGAGGTTACAGTACACAGTAGGAGCCTGTGAAATCACTTCATAGGGGCTTATTATCATTCTTTTAATACCTGGACATCCTATAAAGCAGCAATGACCAAAATTCATCTGAAAACCCAGAGTTGGGTGCCCATGCACGGATGCAGTGCTGTAACTGTAGAGCATCAACCCACTGCTGACAAATTAGAAGCCCCAAGAAAATTACTGTTCCTCTCTTGTCTGTAAGACACAGCAAAATAGGCAAAAATGTAGTACAATGAAAACTTTTAAGTCAAAGTCATTTGGCACTCCTGTGTTCCTTACTAGCCTGGTAACAGCCATTATCAGCTGCAAAAATAACTCAAACCGGCAAATACCTTGCACTAGTTTATAATACTTATATTAAATCCTTCAGTAACCTATCTGTGGTGAGATGGGGATCATCTGTATACAGGCAGCTACAGTCCAGTTTCCAAAAGCAATTGATTAGGACAGCAGCGAGTTCCTTCATCACACTTTACTGAAAAAGGAGATGTGACCAGGTCAGGTAAGTAACATGAGCTCGTAATTCCCCAGATATACTGCTACTTAAACATGATCTGCAGGTTCTGCTTGTGACCTTCACTCTGTAAAAAAAGCCATTATTTCCTAAAAAGGAGTATCTAAAGACATTATCTTCTGCACCAGAACTCCCAATTTATCGTAAGTATCACAAAGAATATTTGGACAATCAGGACATAAAACACGATTTCTAAAATTATTTACTTTAGATTACATTCCAGAAGTATTCCAGTACCTTCAGGTGAGAAGTTCACTGGTCCTTTAATGAACACGACAAACCGAACAGCATTAACACATTCCCTGTGTTAGTGCCCTTGGCAGACATTTTTGTAAGTCAAATCATCAAATGTACAAGCACCTCCAGACAGGTTTTCAGCTTTGCTGGGCTCTGAGGAGGTACAAGAAAAAACACGAGGTAAAGATCACCATAACATTCAAGACCAAACAGCAAGAATGACAGCTAGTACTGGTGACTTCACTCTCATTGGTGCTCTGCAGGAATGAAGTCCTACAATAGGCACACATCTGCAGGACAGCTACTAACTGGCTGCTGCACTATGCTCAATTCACAAGTGCCTCTAAGAGTCTGCCTCCTGCTTTTCACCATAATGACACATGACCTGCTTCAGCTACCTGAACATTCATAGAAACAGCAGGGTTATCACAAAATATTTTAGTTAGAAATGCACAGTTTTATTTCAATGCACCAATAAAAAAAAAAGTCCAACATTTCCAGATCACAGAACATTAACACAACAAAAGAGTTCTGTATTAGTCTACTAATAAGACTTGTAAAAGATACAGATTCATGCCAAGTATTAGTCAATAGAAACTGCCTTCTAGGATTAAGCCCTTACATTTATCAAGACACCACAAAATCCCTTATAATAATGTAAACAAAATAAATTTTCTTCTTAAACTTTCTGAATTTCAATCTAGTCCTTCGGGACTTGCACTCCTTCAAGGGCTTCCTGATGGTGAGTGACTGAAAGGGAAAGAAACAGATGAAGAGCAACTCCTACAGCAAAAACAACAGGAACTGTGCATGCTGCTGCAGGTTTCCTCTGCTCAGGAGCCCTTCCCCCCCAGCCTCATAGTGCCTCTCCACACACAGTTTTCTCATTACTCATTAACTGTAAATGAAAAGGTGTTGTATTTGACACCTTTATAAGTAACAACTGCTTTTTAAGCTTGAAAAGGGCAGGCAAAATAAGATGTCAGCTGCAATAGCTAGGTGAGACATGAAGCCTATTCAGAAAGCACCTTGGCTTACTTTGCCATAACCTACATGGTTCTAGTTTAGGGCTAGCCAGGAGGCACTACCTCAAGACTACATAAATTCCACCACATACTTCTCTGGTTACATAGGAAAACTCGATTCTTTCTTCATAATGCATGACAAAACGTAGCAGCTGTGAGGAGTCACCAGCAGGAACTTAATCCTACTACATATTCATGGTTTGCTCCATACCTTAAATTACTGCCTTCTTCCCCAAAGTTCCTCGGGAACTTTGGGAGAGTTGATTCTCATTTGCCCACATTTTCTGTCATCCTTCAAAGTTTCATTAAAGCAGGTTACCTCCAAACTATTATCATGAAATTCTGATTACCAGTGGTGGGAAGTGCCCATAAGACTTCATCTTTTCGCAGTTCACAAATTAAGATAAGTAAAAAACTTCAAGCTTTTATCCTTGCACAATTTAACTTCTATAGCAACCACTCTAGACGCTAGTTCTGTGTTCTATGGCACGCTCTGGTTTTAAGATATTCCTACCTTCTCTTTGGAGATGGTGATCTGGACTTTGAGCGACTGTCAAAAAAAATTAAAAAACAAATGGGGTAAATTTGTATACACTCAGTAACGACTGTTGATCATTTACAACCAGTAAGAACAGTGTGATGTTGTTAAATACCTTATAAGATACTACCCTTAGTGCTGCTGAGAGCAAGTATACCCTTCTTGCTTTAAAGCAAGAAGCTGTAGTTGAGAAGGAAAACTGCCAAAAGCCAGAGCCCTTGGGATAAAGGGAACACACAGCTTCAAATCTGCTATAAAATAATCACAGTAATCCTGCAGTGAGTCAAGTAGAAGAGGGTCAGGAAGACTGAGAACTACAGACAGTTTAAGTCAAAATGCAGGGAAAGATATGCCCTGAATCCTGTAAAAAAATACTTCTTGTCACAACCATGAGTTAAACAAAAAAAATTCTTCTCAAAGAATTGCCTACTGTCCCACAAAAAACAGCTATTGAAAAAATTTTAAAAATAATGTACAAAAAAACATTTAAAAATCAGCTTTTAAAAAACCAAAAAAGAATAAAAACAAAAAACCTCTCCCGCATGCAACTGAAATACTGATCCAAGCTGAGATTTTTGAATCATAGAAAAAAACCCAAACAAACCACAAAAAAACCCTGAGTGCTACTTGTATTTATACGCTCACCTTTTAGCAGGTAAGCCAGATTTAGATCTACCATGGGACCCAGACCTACAACAGGAGAAAAATAAAGCTCAGCAAACCAGCCAGTGGCATGCACATACCATGAAAATCAGCCACAACAGCAAACTCATACTACACAGCATCACAAACCAGACAGGAAGGCTCTGGTGCAGCAGGCTTTTCTCATGACATTTCAGGAGAATCCTTTAGCTCTTATTCCAGCGATCCCACTTATCAGAAGACAAGAGTAACAGCACAAGAAGCTCCCCTGCAAAGCTTCAGCTACCATTTTCACAAAACAGAAGACCTCATACCAGGCTCCCAGACTTTCTCCCTGCCTGCAAGTATCCCTTCTGTTAAGGGAAGATTAGTTTCAAGTGTCATCTTAGAAAAGTCTTTTAATAGCATATTAACAGTCTGGAATCAGCCACAGGTAAGCATGTGTGCTGAAGAGCTGATGCATTCCTCAGATCAAGTTCTCAGTACCACTTTTATTTAAGTATCATACAGCTTACTCATCAGTTATCTCAATGAAAACAGCATTTCAGCTTTCTCTTCAATATCTGGCTAATATGTAAAATATTCCCAGTTCATCTCATGGATTAATATCTATTCTATGAGACTTTCCTCCCATAGTTATGATACTGTACCAATGGAAGTATTTGCTGTTACTTAGAAAATGTGTCCTCCTAGAGTGTCAGAATGTGGCATTACTCAACATCAGAAAGCCTAGCATTCAAGACAGTTGTTTACAGACTTGGCCAAAAAGTAAGAAATGTATTTCATTTCTGCTCAGAACTGTTTTTAAAGGGTAATCAAGATTCACCTTTACCTGGCATATTAACTTACAGAAATGCTATGTGGACACTGTTGATGTAGGTAAAACAAAGAGTTAGGTGTCACTGCTTTGAAACCATGCTGAGCCATCCTCCCTCACAGTTTTTAAGGCTACAACCAGTAATTTTGTTACTGTGTCAATTACACAGGATGGAGCTGCTCTCAACTACCCAGAACTTGTACTTTGTAGCAGGCTCATGTCCTCCTGTGGTAAGAAATATAGTGAGGCAGCACAAAAGAGCATCATTTTACTACAGCAACTGCTGGCAAATCCTCCTTCCAAAAGGCACAGCAACAAAGCAGGACTGCAGATCAAAGGCTCTAGAAGCAGTATCGGTTACATACTAGTGTTTTGCTGTATTAGCAGCAGACCACCGCTACCTGGAGCTTTCACAATGCTTCCATAACTCCAGTGCTAAACTACCACTTCTCACCACTGCAACTGCAGACCTCTGCAAAGTCAGCATTCCTCTTAAATAAGAGTATCAAGTCTTTCATGCAGGAACATGACCATCCCAGAACCAGAAGTCACCAAGCAACATCAGCAGTATCCAAACTCTTCCACAACAGCAGCGTGCAATTTGAGCCTGGCTAGTCATCTCCTGTATTACAGGCCTGTATAAGTCAGTACACCTATAGTAATAATAATCATAATCCCATTAAAGGCTCAATGTGCAAGCCCCCATCCCCAACATTTGGGATTTAAAAAAAAAACATGCCAAGAAAAATCCAAGCAGGACACAAGGTAGAGCATTTTCTACAAGCTCAGGCATTAAACAGTTTTCACAACTTCTTTCCAAAATCCTTATATGCTTATATATATGCTTTGTTTATGGCTGCATATACATAAACTATATATAATAGGCACACATCAAAACAAACTCCTGTTTATTAAAAGAAATCAACTACTACAGTCTGCAAAAACGCACAAATAAATGTAAGTGGGAATGTTGATACGCTGTACAACCCTCCAGCCAAACTCCACTGGGGACGAAAAAAAAGCAAACAAAAAAATCCAAACAACAACAAAACACCACACACAAAGAACCCCCAAAACTATAATTGGTTTGAATTAAAACAAGTATCTTACCTGCTTCGAGGCCATACAACAGACCGGGACCTTGAGTGTGACCTGGACCTAGATCTAGGAAAAAAAAGCAGTGAAAGCGTAACTACTATGACCACACGACTCATACAGCTCAGACAGTATTCTTTGACTTTTACAATACTGGCATCAAAGAATTTTGTTGGAACTATTCATTTTTAAGCAGTACCTTACTTTTAGAAAGCTGTAGTACACTTCCCAGTACTACCATACACATAAGAAATCCCACTAACCTAATAAACTAAGCATAATTACTCCCTGTATCCTTGAAACAGTAGGAAACCGTAACCAAACCAAGGCTGTAACTTTGGTACAGTATAAACAACCCCCAGAAACAGCAGATCCAAAAATCATATGCTAAAGTTTTTAACTTCAGAAAAAGCATTCAGATTAGCTGTCAGGGATGTCAGACATGAAGGTTCCTCCAAGTACATGGACTACAAAATATAAACTAAATAACAGTTATGTTTCCTTCACCAATGTTGTGGGTTAACAGAAAACACATACCTTGATCTCCTTAAAGAACCAGACCGAGATCTGCGGGGTGAAAAGGACCTATACCTACGAGGAGAGATTGACCTAGACCTGCGGTAGGAAGCTGACCTTGATCTACAAAACAAAGGAAAAAAAACAACCAAAATTACTGCAAGGTACTTTTCACAATGACTACAGAAAGGGGTGGAGCAGAGGGAGGAGTAAGAAAAGGAATGAAAACAGCCAAAACCCTACCTCCTACCACGACTCCGACTGCGTGACCGAGAATACCTTCTTCCTCGGGACCTTGAACGGGATCTAGACCGGGACCTGGTTTTAGGTTAGAGAAAACAGGTATCAGGAAACAGCTGCAGCAATCAGTGCACATGAGGCCCTGCTGAAGTCAAAACTGATTTCAGACAACTAAAGAGAAAAAATCAAAACAAAACAAAAGAAAGAAAAAATACAACAGAACCAAACCAAACCAACAAAAACACACCGCTAGCATCTGTCAGTTGGAAACATCTCTGGGCCTACTTGTCTTGAGCATTTTACTACCTAGAAAAATGTTAAAAGCTGAATTACATTGCAGAATTACATTAGAATAGAAAACACTGTAATGCGTATTTAAAATAAACCTTGCAAGTTTGCAGGTCGACCCTCTTTGGCCCAAGGTCTAGCAGATCTAGACGATCTAGAAGTATCTATAGTCGATCGCTGCATCTAGGTGTTCTCTTCAATCTAACGACGATCAAACTGACAGCCCAATGAGCCAGGGTGAGGCTTGATTGACGCAAGAAGATTTTTCTAGGTGGGAATGAGGTCAATCTGGTGTTCCTCTTTCTAAACCGGAGGGGGGCCCCAATTGAAAGCCAAATTTACTGTTATGGCGATCACCGTCTCAAATTTTCTGCCCTTAAAGAATGTGAAGCTACGTGTAGATGGCTCGAGGGGATCTGGCCTCTTATGCTGATCACCTCAAGGTCTAGGAGGATCTTAAGTGTCGGATTTGCAAGGCGCCTCAGCATGAAATCTTAAGGCTCGTGACATTCTGAATCAAGGCGACTGACTCAAACGAAGAAACCTGAAAGGTTTTGACCAGGTTGATTATTAAGATATTAACATTTGATAGAAATAGCAACAAATTGTAATATACACCTATACATTTATTCTAGCGTTAAAGTTAAAAGAAAACTGGTGTAACATTCTGTTCTTTGCTAACAAGAGCTACACAAAAGTGAACTGGCGAAGCAACCCAGCCACTCTGGCCCCATACGTACCTGCTCCTCCTTCGGCGACTATAGCGGTGACAATCATAAGCATAGTGGCCTTTCTCACCACACTCATAGCATCTGTCATTCGGGTCAAAGGGGCGCCGTGCAGGAGGCCTATCATAACGGGAGCGACGAGGCATCCCTGTTGACACTTCCACTCTAACCCTGGAGCCACATATTATCCTACAAGACATAGTATGTATTAATCACAGGAATACTTTTCTCCCCTATGCTCATTACACACAGAACGGATACTGATAGTTGGTTCGGGCAGAGGAGGTCAGAAACTGCAGCCAGAACAGTAAGGAAGGTTTTAAGCACGTACGTACTTCCCATCTAGGCCGAGCACAGCATCTTCAGCATCCCTCGGGTCTTCAAACTCCACGAAGGCAAACCCCGGTGGGTTCCTCGCGATCCACACAGTTCTCAGGGGCCCGTAGTAGCTGAAGGCTCTCTCCAGCTCTCCTTTGCCCGCGCCCGTGCCCAGGTTCCCCACGTACACCTTGGTCTCTGCCGGGAGCGAAGCCGAAGTCAGCGCCAAAGCTCTCACGGAAGCAGCAGCCCGCCCCGCCCCGGCACCGCCATCTTGTTTGCGCGGTCCGCTCCCACCTCCACCACGAAGAGCAGCACGCGCGGGCGCACCCCTTCCCCCACGGACGCTGACGCAAAATGGCGGCGGCGACACAGGCAGCAACGGCCGCCTCGCCTTCCTTCCTCCTCACCGACCGCTCCACACTGCCCGCGGTAATCGCCCCTTCCGCAAGCCTCCCTCACCATCCATTCGGCGCAGCCCCCCGCCACTCGCGATGCCTCAGGAACTCACCCCCTCCATAGCGGCCGTAACGCGACATCCTAACGGCTCCGCCAACCGCCTCTCCGCGCGCACGCGCCGTCCCCCGCGCCTGCCGCCTGCCCCCTGCCCTCCTCCCCCGGCTGGCGCGAGGCTGCAGCGTGAAGCGGTGCGCATGCGCGCCGGGCAGTGGCGCGCGCCAGCGGGCAGGGGCGGGCAGTGGGCCTGCCGGTTGCTACGGGGTGGGGTGGGAGGGTGCAGCCGATGGCGCCTGAGGGGAATGGAGTCCCTGAGCGCCGCAGCTAGTGCGCTCGGCGGATTTGGGTGTCGCCCGGGAACCGCTGCGCCACCGGCGGAGCTTCCGGGAGCGGTGGACCTTCGTGTTGAGCGAACGGGACCACAGCGGAAGCTGCTTCCGGAGCGGAGGCCAGCAGCGCCCGAGAAGCGCCAATGCCCCGTGCCTGCCGCTGCCGGCGGGGCAAAGGGAAATGTTTCAGGCTTCTGCCGATTCTCCCGGAAGGACGCTTTAGTCTTGGGAAAGCGGTGCAGCAGTGCCAGCATAGCTGTTCTCGCCAGCTAAGCGGCTTTTGTCTCACGCATTGCGTACTTAGGACTTGATGTGCGCCAGGAGCTTGCACTAGTAACTTGAGTTGGGAGAGTTGTACCTCTTTGTGACCGTGATAAAGGTTAAATTTACGATGGGATAGCTGTAGTAACTGCCCACAATAGTGATCAGTTTCTACAAGATACGTCTTAGATGATGGGATTTAAAAAAAAAATTCAGAACTCTATGGTTCAGAACAACTATGTACACTGGCAACGAAAGACAGAAAAAAATCAGTAGGGACTGAGAGTAGCAAGAATTAAAACCGAAGATGTTTGGAGTATTTTGCTCAAAAGGGACTTTGAACAAACTGCCATCCAGACTTGTGATCCCGAAGAGGGCCATTCAGGAAGACCATAAGAAACTTATGCATATAAATACATGTATTAAAAAGCATATTCCAGTACTCTTAACAGAAGCTAGGATTTCACATTGTGTTTGCTAGTTATTAGAGTGAAAACAATTAATTTGTTAATTCCTACTTTCTAATAACTGACAAATAAAACAGTAGGTGAATACAGTGGCATAAGCCATTCATAAATAATCCCTGTAGCACTGTCAAAGTTGAATTGAAACTTCACCAATAAAAAAAAAAAAAAGGAAATTACCTCCTTAAGCCTGCAAAATAAGATGATCTCATTTTATACCCTTGATACTTTTTTCTGTTATGTGCTTGCTTTCATTTAAATTACTAAATGATGGCAGCTTGTTTGATTTATCCATAGGAAGTTTTTCAATACTAGTGTTAAAATAGAGCAGCTTTATAGGGGAGGAATCAAGTTTCTTTCTTTTACAGCTGCACAGAAAAGCTTGCAAAAACAATTTTTAAGGAGCTGGTACACACAGAATTCTTGGAGAGGCTTGCATGCTCAAGTTAGCAATCTCTGCACTAGAAGGAGCATTGGCAAACCCACCGTAGTTTTTGAAGTGAGGCAGAAGGCAGAACACCACGTGGATTTAAATGGTACATGCTTTGCCTCCTTTTGCAGTCTGGCTTCATATATATAAACAAACACATATAGTTTATATGCATACCGATATTTATGAAACACTCGGGAATCTGAGCATTTCGCTGCCTCAGAAGCCTCAAATGTCGTGCTTAAACAACCCTTGAACTGCGGCGGGGCAAGAGTGCTCAGCGGCAACAGGAAGCGGCGGTCCCGCCAGGGAGCACAGGGGCCGGGCCGAGGCCAGCTACCGGCCGCCCTCATCGGGATCGGGAGCCGAGCGGCCGGCAGCCACGGGATCGGTGAGGGGGGATGTGGGTGCAGAGCCGGGAGGACCCGGGATGCTCCCCTCTCCTGTCCCCGCAGAGCCTGGCTGCTGCAACGGGGGGTGCCAGGCAGCTCTCCCTGCTGGGTCCAGCTCGCTGCCTGCCCTGCCCGCCCCGCCGTCTGTTGCTTTATCAGGGAGCAGGCAGGCATCTGGGTGTGGCAGCACCAGAGGAGCTGGGAGGGAACAAAGGAGGGAGCTTTCCCCAGCCGTTTGTCCTCCTGGCACGGTGCTGCCCCGATCTCTCTCCAGCTCCTTTCACAGAGGGATACTGGGATGGAGACAAATCCATGTGTGGCTCCAAGCTGAGACAGAGGTGTCTTTGCTGTCAGTACCAATACTGCAACTCGTAGGAGGCAAAAAGAGTGGCACAGCTTGCTTCTCGTAGGGGATGAGGATAGAGCCGGGATCTGGGTCTGTAACGCTTGTCCACAGGCAGTGGAAGGGCCTGGACACAAAGGGGTATGTCAGTACGCAGAGCAAAGGCGGTAAACTTCTGCCCTCAAGATACGGGGATCCCGAAGGTTTTTTAAGAGAGCAGATAAATCAATTGGATGTTTAATGCAATGCCAACGTGTTAAGTTAGCTTAACACTGTGATTTTTGAGGCTTTGCTGTGTGCCTTTAAAAAGTGGGTGGAAAATGACAGAACTGCAGCAATATGGAACCAACTTGTGTGAATGTTTACTTTTTAAAAAAGGAAAATTTTGCTTAAGACGAATGGAAGATCTTTACCTGGAGGCAAACTCAGTTCTGATGTGAAGGGCAAAGCAAAAGGATTCATTGCTTCTGCTAATTGCTGTGGCTATTTTCTAGGCTCTGGATGTAGAAAATATGAATGACTGGCAGAGGAAAAGCCCTCTAGACTGGGAAGCATATGTAAATAAAATGGTGAAAGTTGCTGCAGTTGAGAAACATGAATATGAAGGATGGGTGTTAACAGTTGATCCAGTTTCTGCCAGGTAAGTACCAAAGCTTTTGTTTCTGTAAAGCTAAGACAACCCAAGTTTTTCAGGAAGATAAAAGATCCTAAGACTGAAGCAAACTTACTTGAAGCAAAAACTGTATGTTGCAGCTGGGCGTCTTGTTTTTTTAATTGGCAAGGCCTACAATAAACCAATACTGTACTTGATAAGGCCAGTTCACCTAAATCCACTATAATCTCATTTGAAGCACTGTTAAGTTTGGGGAATGGATAATATCCAGATTAATGCAGATTTTATTGTGGACATGAGATTAGTACTTTAAATGATATCCATGTGTTTAGGACCACTTTTAATAATGTACCAAGCCCTGCTTCACAAAGAGGGCAGGAATGCAAGAATGTGTTTAATGCTTTAGGTGTTGATACCATTATTCCTCTGTCCACAGTTCTCACAGCATGGCCTGCTTTCCCCTAGGACCAGACACCCATGAGAGTGTAGTGGCTGCTTTGGAGATGGCGCAGGGAAAATCAGCAAAAGCATTGGGTCTCTGGTATCTCAAGCGAATAACTTGAAAAGAGGGTTTGAAAGCCAGAACACACCTGCAAACAGGCAGAAATTTGGCTCCTGGCTGGTAGGGCTTTTTGGTTGTGAGCTTGTCCCACATGAGCACAAGATGGAGGCTAGAAATTAAAACATATAGGTTCTCATGTGTTTTGAAAGAATTGGTTGTTGCTTCAACTCTGGAGTAGTTCCAATACTCTAATCTTCTCTTGGAGTTTCTTACTATTTTGCTAGGAAAGGTGTGCACAGCTGAGTGATTCTAGGGATCATTAGGCTCAGGGTAAAATCAAGGCACATTTCATTGCACATTTCTGCAAGTCATTATTTCCAGTAATGGTGGCAACAGTAGATTAGCAAAGTGCTGGCATCAAATTCTGAAATTTTTCGTCCCACCAGAAATAAAATGGTTTCTGATTGTCTTTATCAATATATGGGAAAGAGATCCTAGAAATACAGCAAGCTTCCTTCCTACCTGGTTTTTGCTGGTAAAGGCCACCATTACCTTCAGCATTTGAAGTGATGAATCTTTGAAGGTATAGTTTTTGAATGTTGGGAGACTTAGGTCTTCAGCAAGGTTGGGAATGCTGCACAAAAATATTTAGATAGCCAGCCCTGATTTTAACGTACACTTTGCTTTTTTAAAGTAATGTTCTGCTTGACAGTATTGAGAGTAGTTTCAAATTCAGGGCCAGAAGTTACCTGCAAAGCCCCACATTTGCAGTATTTTCAGGGTATAGTGGCATGGTTTTCAAGAAAAATGCTGGGTACTTAATATTGCCTAAATACTAAGTCATACTGATGCTAAAGAGTACTCATCTCCAAGAATCTTGGCCTGTGTTCTTCAGTCTTCAGTTAAGTACTCATACATTCTTCTTTCCTTGGCAGTATAGTCCTTGCAACATTGCTGGAGAATGAGAAAGTGTCCATATCAGTTGTCTTGGGCCATGCTGTCCAGGAGGTTGAAATACTGAAAGAAGGGGATGATGAAACGAGGCAACGGCTTTCTTGCATATTTGCGCCTGAAGAAAGCAAAGCCTACAGCACTGAGGAACTTGAAAAGAGGAAGAACAACTTGAAGACTTGGCTAGAAACAAACCACATTCCCGTAACAGAGCAAGGTGAATTGGGAAGAACGCTATGCGTGGTGGGGCTGTTAACTATTGATCCACCATACGGCCCAGAAGAGTGCAGCAGTTCCAATGAGATTATTCTGTCTCGGGTTCAAGGTTTGATACAGGGCTATCTTGAAAAACAACAGTGATGTCTACAGTTTAAAGCAGTTGTCTTTAGGAGTGCGTCTGTGTGCCCTATGTTAGGAACTGCCTTGGGTAGCAGTATTCACTATTTGCAGAAATGCTGGGTTTAGGTACTTCTGTCTGATTTTTGTATGTTAAGAAAGAGATGAAACAAGCAGTATAAACTAAAAGCACAAATGATTTTCCATGCATTATTTTTTTGTTAAAAGCAAGCCACTGGATAATGACGACGTCTTAAACTGGTATATCAGTTTACTGTATCGGTATAGTAATAGCTGATACATCAGTTTAGTATTTTTTGTAACAGTATTGTGACATATTATATAAATTTAAACTGTGTTTTCCTCTGCCTTTAAAATTAATTATCTAGTGGTGTAAGCATATTTGTTTGAACTGCTTACCAGAATTTATTTTTTATTTTCAGAAAGAGAATTGTAACACATGGATTTCCCAAACCAGATGAAAAAATTGTTCAGAAAGCTTTTTTGCTGTTTGTTTTTTTTTTTCGCAGAACCATTCTCCTGTTTTAGAACATGAATTATAATGTAGGTCCAAGTTTGTAAAACTATTAGAAAACTTAGCAGTAAATAGCAGGTTTTAAAACCAGATTTGTTAGTTTAGAGCAATGATTGGAAGACTTTTGTTCCTTAGAGAATTCCTTGCAATTCAAAAAGTTTGTGTTTCTTAATGCTTATAGCAACATACAGTGCAGGAATCATGTGATTATTCCTGAAAGTATTAATCCAGTCAGGACCCTTTAGAGCCTTCATCTATCTCTTAGTGTATTGATTTGTTCTTATTATGAACACATTAGTGTGCTCAAGTGCATTTGAAAAGTCTGTCAAACCATTGTTAATGAAAGGCTCTCCTCATTCCTGCTGTGGTTTATTGAAAATTGCTTAGAATTAGTTGGGTTTGTGCAGGTTTTTCTTCAAAATTATCTACTGCACATATACTTCCGTGTGTGTTTCCCTGTAAAGGTCATTAGTTGCCAACACACAAATGCTTCAGTTGCCTGCCTGGATGAGGGGATTTACTAATGTCCCAACTTAAGGGCACTGAAGGCTATTTGGGATGTATTCAGCATGAGAGCTACATTAAGGTCAAACTCCATTCGAGATTTAAAAACAGGTTGAGAATGCCTTGTTACAGGGAAGATAAGGCCTCCTACCTCCTCATCAGGGAATAAGGAGCCTGGTAAGCTCCTTCCCTTCTAGTCTCAGCAAGGCCAAAAGCGAGTTACTCATCTCACATGAGGGGTGATGACTGGAACAAGTGGTTCTTGTCTCCTCTGCTCCCTTTTTGCACCACCCTGCCTTCCACATGAGCCAGGCGCACTATGGGCAACACCTGTAACACGAGGCTGGCTGGGTGCGAGCGGAGAAGACTTACTGACAACGTGAGCCCCAAGGCAGGCAGCTATGGCCACGGCGGATGGGGGGCCTGCACAGAGGGAGCCGACAGAGGGAACCACCCGGGAAACTCGCATCCCTTCCGGGAGCTGCGCCAGCACGTTTCCAAGCCGAGGCCGGAAGCTGTCCGCATGTCGCCATCCTCGCGAGACGTGCTCGCGCCCGATCAACTGCGCTGTCCCGCCCTGCGTTGCCAAGCGACCGGAGCCCCGCCCCCGGGCGGCCGTCGGGGCGCGGCGCGCAGTCGCAGCGGCGTCTTCCTTTACATAGGGGTCGCGCGTGGGGCTCGGCCTGCATCTGGGGAGATGTCGCGCTACGGGCGTTACGGTACGGGGAACTGGGAACCGCAGGCGGTGCGGAGCGGGCAGGGGCTGCGGCGTTTGCGCCGCGCTGGTGGTGGGAGAAGGTGGCCGTTGCTTGAGACGGCCAGCTGTGAGAGAAGATGAGGCTTGGAGGGAGACGTTGCGAGCAGGACTCCGCCGCGGGTCCGGCGAACGTTGGGCCCTGCCCAGGGTGTGGAGAGGGAAAGCGCGGTACCAGTAGGAACGCACCGAAATGGAAGTGCTGTCAAAGATGGCGGCGCCGGCGGAGGGGAAGGTGGGGGGGGGCGGGGGCGGCCG
>JAVSBS010006381.1:0-53891 GCA_033124195.1 Coracias cyanogaster | reverse complement strand
GTAAAACCCATAGTCAGTTACAGGATAGTCCTACAAAAGTGATGAGTTGCAGGTATTGGGGAGCAAGCCTACTCAGATCATGCAGCAATATAGCCAGAAAAAAGAAAACTTTAGATAGGAGGATAATAAGAAGGTGATTGCTGTGTAGGAGACACTCTGGAGTTGACAGAAAGAGAGAGACATTTCAGTTATAGTTACACTGTATCACTAAAAAAGACTTTCTCAACAGAGATCACTGGTTGTAAACTGGACCAGAAGAGCTTCTTTGGTGAACATCAGCTGGTCAACGTGCAGGCTGCTGAAGGCACAGAGGTCGTGTTCAGGCACAGAACACAATCACTCTTCCGTAAGACTGCATCAAAGAGGTCAGTTATGGTGTTGAACTGAGCATCTGTCAGGTCATTTGTGAAAGTAAGAGTCACAGACTGTACCTAAAGACAAGCACACTGCTGACCAAGCCCATCGGGACCCCATACACACCTACAGCATGGTCCTTGGATTGGTTTGAAAAATGCTTCTACCTCAGTTAAAAATACAAATAGTGGCCACACATGATGGCTCTTGTATAATTCCTATATACTCCTCAGGTAAGCATGGCCAGATTCATTCATGTGAAAGGGGAGAGGTTTTATTAGCTACAGTATAAATGAAAAAATGCTAAAAGGGAAAATAAAAAAAATCTAGCCAACTGCTCTTTAAGCTAATATGCACCAGCACACATCAGACAAATACTGATACATGTCCTAAACATTATGAGGATTCTAACTCAATATGCAGTTTTAAAAGTCATCATGAAAATGTAATTTACTGCATTAAAACAATGAGACAACATTATAAAATATAACAGCATCATAGAGAAAACTGCTTAGGAGTAAATCAATAAATAATATCATTTTCCTCTTGACATTTTAGACCATAACTTAAACCCCACCACAAACGTCCATTATGTTCTTTATTTATTAAACACAAATCAGACTAATTTAATCCCTGATGAATGCTCATTATTTATAAATCATAACCATTACCTTTCTACCCGGAGTAGAATCACAGAAACCAGAGATGGAGTCAGCAGTAGTAGACACAGGGAAGAAAAGATTATTGACATCATGAGGAAACATGGAGATTTCATTCTGACGGTACATTCTGTGATGACGAAGTTTTGCTACCCATTCATCGAACAGCTCCTGAGATTTCACCTACACAAAATTTCAGGTTTTATGACATTCACATTCAAAATCACTAACAAAGAAACGAAGGTATTTTGTGCTCATTAGACAGCTAACCTGGCTGACGTTTATTGGCAAAATACCAAGAAAGTTATCCTAATGACGCTTCTACTAAAATGCATACTGTATGAGCTTAAACATGACAGAAAAATAATCACAAGTCAAGAAAAAGAGAAACTTCAGTTAGTAAAGTTAGCAATGCCAGTGCAGAGCACAAATACTTAGCAATTTTTAGATGAGGAAAAAACCCCAATATAAATAATAACTTTAAAAGCCCCCAACATTTAATTTGTCATGTCTTAATTTCCTTTTTTAAGGTTTAGTCAAGGTTTAACTAACCACAAATAGAAATTTTTTTTTGGTGATGTATTTTAAATCAATTTATTCCACAAGGATAGAAAAAATTGCATATTTGACTGTGGAAGATACTTTCTATAGATAAGACAAAGAACAAGATACAACTACTGAAAATAAAAGCACTCATGCAACAAGTGCCCTTTGATGAAAGAAGTGCTGAGTGAAGAGTGCTGCTAAATATAAGACTTCTTCAAAGTTTCTATTCAGAAGAGGCTTACTGACTCTGAAACAGTACAATAAGGCCTCTCAAGTTATAACTTGTAAACTAGTCTGCTGAGACTGGAAAGTAAGTTAGTGTAACTAAGATTTCCTACTATTATAAAAAAAGCCTCCACCGTAACACAGCTCATGTTATTCTGGGAGCAAGTTTCTAACAATCTTGAAGACCTACCTTCAGATGGTATATCTGCTCTTCTGTATCCAAATCTATACATTTTGTTGATTTCTTTACAGACATGACAGAAAGTCCAACATCAATACAGCCATGAAGCTTCCCTCTCTCTATCTGCAAAAAAGTCAACAGAACACAATCACTCCCAAATAAAGCAAAAGGATAGATATTACCTGCTGAAACCATCATTTTCCTCCCTTCATCCTACTGTTTAGAACTACTGAAACTTTATTTCCCATTATCAACAACAGGGAATTATTGCTACTTTGGATAAAATAGTGGCCTTAAAGAGTTTCAGATCACTTACATCAGCTTGGCATTTAGAATACTTCAAAATCCCTCTGTCCAAAAAGAAGTATCTCTGTAACAGGAAATGCACAGAATTAAAAACAAGCCAACCAACCAAAACGCCCCAGAAAACCCTGAACAAAACCCCACAACACACCCTGCTCCCCCCTATTTCATTGCGGAACACTTCCTCTGCTCTCAAGTAACCTTTTTGCTACAAAACCACACCAAGCCAGTCCCACTCCCATGGCATCAGGCTTTCAGACACACATTCCTTTCCTACCTTGTGCCAGCCCTTCAAAGGCCATTTCCTCTTTTTCAGCAAGCATCCCTCCTGTTTCTGTGGCTCCTGGGTACAATTCATTGCTCCCCGGAGTCCTTCTACAATTTCCCAGCTGTCCTGCTTAAACAGAAAATAGAAATGAAGATCATATTTCTTCCAAAGAACAGAATTGTTAAGAGACATTCAAGAGGAAGAAGGCTATAAGTTAAGAAAATCCCAAATGACATTGAAATCTAACTTTAGATCTGTCTTTACACTTTGTTATGCATGTTCCAAGAGACAAGATTCTTTATTTTGATAGAAACAATAAACTAAACAAAACACTATTTTTTTTTGTACCATCCTTCATTGAATGTATGTGCCTACCAGATTTTTATATGCGTATTTTTCCATACATACATACAGACAGACAGAGTACAGCCACAGCCCGGTTACAATTTGGCATAAAAAAACCTTCTGTCATCTCAAGCAGAAACAGTCTATGCTAAAAGGATATATTTTGTAGGTTATGAAGCAGAAATAAAAGACACTGAAAATGAAGACCTTTTCTGTAAAACTCTTTTGCCCATATTCAGTAACGCAAGGTTTTGTGTTTGGTGTGAACTGCAGTCTCCCTGAAGTAAAAAAAATTAAAATAAAGTAAAAAAAATGAAAAAGCCAGGGAACTCAAGTACTATGAAGAATGTGACATAAAGGGAGAGCATAAGAAAAATAAAACTCGCCTTTCATCAGATACATCTCTAATTAAAATAAGTTCTCTCTTTTTTTGCCATCAGGAACTCTTAAATGAAAGACCCTGGAGCAACATAACAGAGAAGAGCACACACCTCAGGTTTTTTTACAGTTATTATTTATGGAATAACTGGTAATGGCAATGTAACATGAGCTTCAAGATTTATGATCAGAGATCTCATGAATTATTTATTGCAAGCTACCATAGGATTTGACAGATCTAGAATGATGAACTGATGGGAAATGGCATGTGCTGGTACCATCCCCATATATTGGAAAAATACAGAGAATACTTTAACATATAGAAGTTGGTACCAAAAAAGGACCAGTATAGAACAATTCAAGGAAAACAACTATACCAAGTAGCTAAGTACTTGTGGTCCTCCCTGTAAGATACATAAAGAGGTACTTCCAAAAACTTGACCAACTCAAAAACCCTTTAAAACAAAAATGAAACAAAAATAAGCAAAAGCGTTAGTTATGCTCATTCATCCATTCCCAGAATCCTTAAAATTCACTCCTGAACCTAGAAAAATTACATCAGGTAACATGCTCATTACTTGAGTAACAAGGCATAACAGCAAAGCATCTTAGAAAAGACATTCACTGAAGAGCTTAAGGAGTGTGATCTCTTATTCCACCCCGCTACTGGCAGCACTCACTGTTTCATTATTATTTTCCTTGTGCTGCAATTTATGGAACAAATTGGAAAGCTGCTCTGCTTCCTGGCTTGAGTTCACTCTGCCAGCACTCACCACACCACAGGCTGCAAGGAGTAGAAATGTGGGACTGAGCAACTCCCATCACTCAACATCCTACAGACCATGCAATGATGTTCTATTACCTGAAGGTAAGCCAAAATTGCAGTTGTCCTAACTGAAATTGTTATTGTGGCACACATGTTATGACCCTGCAGGTCTGAGTTTTATCCTTGTCAGTGTTGTAGCAAATAGCTTCTCTACTCCCTCCAGTTTGAGGGATATTTTGACAACTACTTAGATATCATTATTTCTAACCAACAATCATATTTTTCCTATTGAAAACCAGAAGTTATACCCCATATTCTTTATTTTTACTACTTTGGGACTCAGTTAAGAGTCTCAATAATCATGATCCCTTTCCTGCTTTGAGGTAAATTACTATGATATCAGATCAAGGAACAGAGAAGTTACTCATAAATACCATGAGTCAATGAGTTAGCAGGCTGAAGGGCGAGTAGAAGGCCTCCTGGCCTGCCTCCAGCACATCAGACTAACACCACCCACAGCAGCACACACTTGGCTGGTGGCACTGGTCTTTCAGAGGGTGAAGCTGGCAGAGGGCCGAGCAGAGAGGCAGCCTGTGCCTGTGCAAGGACAGTTAGCTAGAGCTCACCAGCTACAGTCTAACAGCTATTCAAGTACAAAGGCAGCTCTAAGCCTCCACAATTAAGGACCCTTTCTTTCCCCTCCTTTTTTGCACAGAACATTCCAGTCTACAACCCTGGCTTTCAAGCCAAAGAGGAATGATGTTCCACCACCTCTTTTGCCTTTATTGTAAATATTAGGCACTAAATGCTTTTTGTAGTGGTCTTGGATTTCTTTTTCCTGTTAAAGCTTATTTATTAATCCTTACATAATCACAAGGATTGGGACTGTTATGATGACAGAGAGAAGTCTTTTTACATATCATCAAATATAGTGTAGTGTTACACAATTTACATTAAGTAACAGCTGAAGTTACTGCTGTTTAAATGCCCACATGTGGATAAAATCTCATTTTTCCTCAGAAAATATGACCCACTAAATGAGCCAATATAAAAAAAATAATCTTGACATTAGGTGATTTCAGACTGGCGACTTGGACAACGGTAAACATTTTTAAAAGTAAGAATTTTGATGGAACTAGTGAGAGTTAATCCTAATTAAGAAAAGTAGCATCTGTGACATTAAGAAAAACATTGTGTTTATATTTTATATTCTTTCTTCTCAATGTTAGTCAGAAGAGCTTAAAAGTTGCTTTACTTGATAATCAAGCAAGCTATTTCCCTTGCCGAAATATATTAAACTGGAGTACCCAAACACATAAATTTTTCCACTAAGAATTAATCTGATAGCAGTCAAGACTAGCAAACAGTAGATCCTTTTCCGTATTCTAGTGTTATACCTAATCAAACAGTTTTCTTAAACTTTGGCCCGAGTTCTCACAGACTTTGGTTAAGCTTACACACAGTATACGGTTGATAGAGTGGTCCGGTTGTAGGAGACAAGCAGAATTTTGAGCACAATCAAGAAAGACATGAGAACTCAGATTCACCTTTCTATGCAGATATGGTCAGAAAGAAAGGGACTCCTGAAGTGAGACAGACCCATGCTACATTGGGCATATGAGGTGAAGAGAGAGGAAGCAGGTGAGAAACAGCTCCACCAATTACACCCACCTGGAATATACACAGTGTCAATGGTTTTGGCCAAACTTTTAAATACAGAGCACACCTGGCCCACTTCACAACTCCAATTTTGTCCGGGCCTCTCCTGCAGTCCAGACATAAGGTGTCTCCCATGTTCCTGCAGGAGAGCCACATTTCTCACTGTTCTTCAGGTCAATAAGGTGGCCAAGAATGTACCTTCGCAAGTAAAAAGCATGAAAATGGGAAGAAAAGCTGAAGAGGGAACACTTCTTACCATCAAGCCAGCCCAATGGCCTACCCAATCTCAGGTGGTGATGGCAGGTTTCCTACTCACATTTCTGCCCTGGGAACCTCACACTTCAGTTGCAAACTTTACATAAAGGTAGCTTAGTTGAATTAAAAATGGATCCTTTTAGAAGCACAAGACGATTTAATCAAGTAAATTACCTAAGGAAAGTCAAGGAATAGCTCAGAGAATTAATAGTTTGGGGATCTGCTGGATACATGCAAAGTGCAATGCTGCAGTAACAGCATCTGGTCCTCCTCCACATACATCTGCCCAGAAGAGTCCAGGTTTCCCACCTGAACCATGGAACTCCCACATTTTTCAAAGCACTGCTGCTGCACCTGGTCTTGGATCTGTTCACACTTGCCCCAGACCCTACAGGGTCTCGATCAGTATTTTGTTTTGCAAGAGATCTGACACCTCATTTGATGAGGGAAAAGCATCAGTTGGCTATTGCTGGGAGCAGCTGTAGAAGTGAAAGAAAACTGCTTACTTCCTAAAAATGAAGGCAAATTAATCAGGCTGGTCAGTTATCAACTGTTCTCATCTGTCTGAAATAGCAGAGGAGCAAATTGGAGATACAGGATTTCCTGAAAGCTACTGGAAGCATTCAGATTATGCTCTATTTTGCTGATTCTTATCCCACAACAGGGAACTGAAAAAGATACCCCAAACTACAGTGCCAGATTAAAAAAAAAACAAAAAAAACCAAAACCAAAAGCCAAAATGGCTTTAACAATTCTAGCATACACCTGATGTGCAGATTAGTAGAGTGTTGAGGTTATGACTGTATATAAGATTTTGTATCATTATGGGCCAGTATCTGCACAAAACAACATTGCATTTGCTGCCCAAGCAGAAGTTTCACTCAGGGCTGAAGGAGGAACATAATCTTTACATTTCTCAGGTCCAGCGGTGCTCATTTTAGACCAGCACTAGAAATTCACCCTGTAGTTGCTACTTGGCTTACACCCTCTGTTGCTGAGAAAAAAAACCAACGCACATATTTTGGTCTTTAGAGATAAGTCTGTCATTAAGTAACTAGTCATTTTCTTTATGTAATAGAATAAAAGCCTCCTCATTTTCTGCAATATTCTGTACCATACAAATCCTCAAGGTGAATTATTTCAGGAGAAAGAATGAAGTAATGAGTTTGAATGGCTCTCAGACCTATGCTTGCACTTGCAGCTCCCTAAACTGATGACAGTGCCAGACTTTCTTCCAGTGTAACATGCAGTCAGTTGTACCAAATATTTTAAAGTGCCAAAAATAGAAACGCGCTTTGTAGAGGATGAGGGTTGGCATCAGCTGCAACTAAAGCATTTGTTACGGTCCATAAAATTGGCAGAAATGATTTAATTTTCTTTTTTAGGACATGAGGCTTTTAAAGCAGCTCTTCTGACAAAGCTTTACCCTACTGAATCTATTTTAAAAGTTAGTTAACATATTAAACTTAAAAACTACCACAATATATCTTCTTTTGATCACAGGTCAATTTAAATTTAAGGATGATCAACTGCAGTTTTCCTTCCTCACAAAACACAGAGTTGTGGCTTTGTGGAAGAGGAAAGCAGAGAGGTGGGATGTGGCAGTAGCCTCCAACCTGCGATGGGGCTGCAAGGTGAAGGTGAACTTAGTGGAACAGGATTAACTGTTAACATCTTCAGTTCACACTGCAAATGTGTTGCAACTGGCAGAAAAAGGGCACCAAGTTTAGCAAAGGAAGGAGGAAGCCTCACCAAGTCCTGAAGTTCTGCTTAAGTCAAGTCTTTTTTGGCATGGTGGCCCATCTTCTGCATCACAGGACTCTGCTTATGCTCTACACCACTAACACATGTTGCTGTGCAGCGAGCAATAACCAGATTCTAGCAGGCACAGCAGCCTTGTACTACAAGGGTTCCATATCCCAGTCTCAGGTAGCATATTATTTGGCACTAGTGTGTATCTGCAACAGAGCCTGTGCCTAGGAAATCAGAGAGACTCAAAATTCAGATCCCACCATTTTGGGGAGAAAAACAAATGTACTGTCCCAGTCCTTTCCACTGCATATTTCAGGATTTCTTTCTACTTAATCAAAAGAACTGCTGTGTCAGATCAGCAGCACAGAGAAAAACATCCATCAGGCAGATCTGTTGTTAACCTGCAAGCAAGAAGCCTAGCTCTAAGAGAGAGAGAAGCAAGTGTTTGAAGGAGGAATTTGAAGCCCTCCATGGAGCTGGAAGATGAAGGAAAGAATATAAAAATCGTAGCACTTCACTCCTCAATCTGCAAAGCATATGGCCAAATTATTTAAACTTTCATGATACTATGGATTAAAAAGTATAAGTAACACTGTTACATTGTACTTTTCTATAAGGTCTTTGCAAAAACAAAAAACCAAAAAACCCAAAAAACCACCACCACCAAAAAACATTAAAACCAAAATGTGTGGTACTTTTTAGATTAGGGGATTTTTAACAGATTTATAGAACTTCAGGTTGTTGCCATTTTCTAAATAGAACACCTAAAGTGCTGTCATTAAACTAATAGGCAGATGAAAATGGCAAATTAAATAACTCTTAAGCAGTGGCATCACTCATCTCCAGTCCTGTGAGCCTTGAGTGGGTGGATATTAGTAGGGTACCTTACAGACTGTGAAGCTCCAGTCTACCCATACAAGAGGCTGAGTGAGAAAGGAAGCAATTTATGATGTAAACAAAACTACTTGATTGGGTGTGACAAGAAATCCTTTGTGGGAAGGGGGAGCAAAGGCACAGGACATAAGAAAGATCTCGACATCCTCACTGCCCGGATCAACAATTTAGATTTTATAACATATGCTATACTACACAGTTTACACCACTAAAGAAAGGGCCTATCTAGCAAGATAAAGATCTTTGTAATCTGCAATACCAGAACCTTTAGGGGAACAAGGAGAAGATGGCTGTTCCTCACCCAAAGTACTGCTGTGTCCAGGCCAGTAACTCTTGCAGAGTACTGCCTCTGTAACACCTGAAGATCCATCTTTCCACATGCAGCACAGAAGAGTATATCTAACAAAACATTCACTGAAACATGCTACCGTCACAAACTATAATTAAGAAATAAATTTTTTAAAGTGAGGGAAAAATACTCACAGAAGTTGCTTTCAAGTAAGTATCTAGAGTTCATACCGCACAAGATATTTAATGTTTTCCCCAGCAAAACAGTTTGTTCTGCAAAGACAGCTTCAGTGTGAAAAAACAGCCATGTGGAAAACCCCAGAACCATCAGGGAATTAAGGAAGGGATAGCAATAAACAGCCATGCACATAAACACTGACAATGCCAAAAGAGACTGTAATTTAGAATGAATTTTCATTTTTTTCCTTTCTAAATTTCACTACTTTGAAGGAGGACCTCTAGATCATTTCAGCAAATGCAAACAAAGTTATAGGAAAAGCAAGAAAGTTATTGCAGTTGGTAAAGAAAGTATTAAGGTATTCCTTACAAATGTTAGAAGTCTCTATCTAAAAATAAAAATATCAGAGAGATCAGTGGAATCTTAAAAAAGCACATGTAATTTCTGGAAAATATTTTTGCAAATTTTCAGACTGTATAGAAAAAGCAGCAAGCAGAGCTTTCAGCCCTGCTAAGTGATCATTTCCCAGCACATAACAAGTCACACACACTCCCCACTTCTGTGGGCTTGTCTCTATCATTACCACCCCCTGAAAATGTGGACAATCAAACCCATGTAGGTTCTTCAGATGCAAAAGCATACTGTTAGTTACTTGGTATAGCAATGACTGACCATGAAATAATTAGTACTGAAACATTGATCAAAGTGGAAATACTTATCACAATGACCCATATTATTAAAAAGAAATATCAAAATATCAACTGTATCGCCCTTCATTATGCATTGGGAGACAACTTTATGCCTTCATTTAGCTTGAACTGATAGATGTATAAGGCAATCTGTTTGACTATGATGAGTGAGCATGGATGTACCAGGAACACAAACAAAACACCATGTTGCATCTCTCGCCTTGGGCATGTACACCCTGCATTTTTGTATAAGGATCAATGCCTAAAAAATCGGGGATTGACAAGATAACATTACACCTCAACGAATTATTCCTTTTTTACAAAGGGAGCAGATAAGAACAAAATGGCTGAGAAAAGGGATCCACTAATAATAGTATCAAGATCTGATAGCCAACAGATTTGATCATATTAAGTAGCAGTAAACAAGGTTCTTGATGAAATTTCTTCTGCATTAGTATAGTTGCTTATACTGTCTGTGTAACAGACCAATGGATTTCGTCATGCTCATGTAAATCTTACTATTTAAATACTACACGATAACACTTCATAGACATGAACTCTTGAAAAACAATACCAAATGTTTTAAATTACACTTTTTAAAGGTAATCCTCATACTAAGGATATAAAAAAAATAATGTTGCAGGAAAACAAAAAAAATCCTGAAAGCAAGCATTTCTTTGCTCAGTATATGAGAAATGCACAGCACTTCTTACAAGCATGGCATAAATTTAAAAGGCATAAATTCTTCAGAGATTTGTCTGCCTCACCAGTTGTATGTACAGAGCCAGAAGTCCCAGAAGAGCAGATGCTAGCTCAAAACACAGCTGAGGTCTCCAAAGCTTTTGAGGGGTAGGGATGCTCAATTCCAATTAAAATTTCAACCTGAGGCAGCTTCAAAAGCTCCACTGTCCACTGAAGGAGACAACATTTTCAGCATATGCAGAAATAAAAGTTTATGTTGAGCATATTGCTCATGATTTTTGCCAGCATAGATTGAGCGTGTTTAAGCTTAATTTTCTATGTGGCTACAGGTCAATGTTTCTTGCCCACAAACAAAAGCTGTCTTCAGCAGTCCCGCTTATCAGGTCCAAACACTCATAGACAAGTCTTTTAAAGCTTTAAGGTTTAAATAATAACCTCTCTTCTGCAGAAAACAAAGAATCCTTTCCATTAGGCGTCCAGATGCCTCATATAACACAAATACTTATTTTCATAACTACAGTTCAACAGAAGCAACCAGCACACACAGGCATCCACAAGCACTTTTCCATTGTCAAAGAGAATTCTATGTCAAGTTTCAGAAAAATGCACTGTCTTTCACACATGCACACACACCTTTTCCCAGGAACTTGAAATAAGCAGAGCAATTACACAATATTTGACCACAAAATTGGTATCCTACAAGGAAGACTTGGGATTTCAGTATTAAACCACTGAGACCAAGCCACTATAGCAGCAATATAGCGGCCTGCTATTAGTTTACTACATTTGACTCAAAACAAGATGATGCTACCAACAAAAAAAGAAGGGAGAGTAAGGAAAACAAAGAAGTGACAAAATAAAACAAGCAAGCAACAGGAAAACATAGCTTAAGAACTTCTTTGATATTCAAGAGTAAAAGTAACAGCCAATTTTAGTAAAGTTTTCAGTTTGGTTAAAAAAAAAAAACAAACCTCTCATTACCTGTCGACTTCCCTGCTTGGAGGAGCAGCTGCTAGTACTTCTTGAAGGAGACAACATTTTCTGGGATACACCAAAGCTTTTTTCTTCACTCATGATCCAGTCCCATTTGTTCCATGTAAGTTCACTTATAACACCATTAAAAGGTAATTTAGAAAATGTGTTGGAAGACTTCTGAGAGAAACGCGGAACTCATCCTTTACCCAAATGCAGTCCAGTGTCATGATCTGCATCCCATGGAAATTCCTGGAAGGGAAAAGCAAAGCAAAAAGCCAAATTATCAGATGACATCTTTTACTGGCATCCTGTAGCATACATCATACATAATAAAGCCTTTGGTAACACAAGTGGACTGCATTACTGTACATTATTAGGAATTAATTCAACAATCACTTTAAGTTAAATTTTCAAGTCTCAAACGGCAACAATATGAATTTTAAAGTGACAGTTAAAGCATGTGTTTATTCAGAGGACAAAGTACAGCTTCAAGTATCTTTTAAAAGATTTAAATTCATTTAAAAATACACACCTAGATTATAATAAATATCTATACAAAATGGACCAAAGCACCCTCAAAATAACAAGAAAGCATTTAATAAAATGTCTTACAAAACGGATGGTGTGTAAGCAAAAAGGTACTTTTTTTTCCCCCCAGTTCCCTGATAATTAAAACAAGTAAGCATGGCTTCAGGTTGTAAGGAAAAAAAAAAATTTCTATAGATAAAAGAGCAATACATAAAAGTAGCGAGCACGCGAACTCAGCTGCATAGAGCTTTGCATGAGTGCTTTTACCTGGAATCAGGATGTTTAAACTATTGTCACATCAGTTTTCTCAGTCAGTGGCTGGAAGAATAATTAAGTCTGTTTAATAACAGTGCTGTTTGCAGCATATGCAAATAAAAGCCATGCCAGGAACTCCCAATAACGGATTTCCAGTGTGGGCAAGAGTTGTCATGGTAACTGCTTTTTTTTTTTTTTTTTTAAATCAAACAGAGAACATAAAAAAAGGTGATGCTTTCTGAAACCGGGGTTGGTGGAGGAGCTTTATAAATTGTGTATTACTTCAGACTGTTTTGAAGTTTCCACAAAAAGAAGAGAAATTTCATTGGGAAAACAGGGAGGCACTACTTCACAATCTCCTCACTTGTGCTGTCAGAACACTCCTGAACTGAGATCACCGGTTATGGAAGTTTGCCATTCGTTTTTTCTTGAAGATGCTTAAAAACCTATTCTGAGAGAAGCAGCATTTTCATGTCCTTAGTGAGGCACTTTGTGTATTTTAATAATTTCCCTTTTTCAAAAAAAAAATCCAATTCAAAAACCACAGGTAAACAAAAACACCTCAAAAACCCCAAATAAAACCAGGCACTATATTCAAGAAGAAGACAACACTATACTGCAGAAAACCTCCCTCCCTGCTGCCATAGTCTGAAGCATCCAACTTCCACAGAGACCTTTTCCAACCTACAGTGAGAGCCTCTTCAGCAATACAGTTTGTTGCAACATTTCAACCAATATGCCCTCTTTTCAGCTGAAACAAGGTCTCTCCTCATAGCATTTACCTTACCTGGTTAGAAAGACTCAGCTCCCTCCAGAGCAGATCTATGCTCAGCAGCAGCACAAAAACAGCCCCGGTCTCCAAAAGTCAAGTGAGAAAGTGAGCTCTGCTGAGGCCCTTTCACTGGGGAGTCAGCTCCACAATTATTTCTGGGAACCATCAGACAAGTATAAAGCTGTGAGCACCAGCACAGCCATATGATAGCAAGGTCTGAATTGGGCCTAGGGCATGAGGTTTAGACTGAAATTACTACTGAGATTAGCAATGGTAAATTTTGGAGAAGATAGAGTCACTTCCTATCCAGAAGATAAGTTTGTATGGCATTTCATTATAAGGAGTTAGCACTTCCAACATGCTTAGATTTATCTCACTTCATTCAGGTTTTTACCTGTGGAGTAATAATAAAGTGTAACTTCCTTGCTTAGTTTCAAGCTGTACTTAGTACAAAAGTTTAATGATAACATCTCTATTAGCAAGCAGAGGTAAAATAGTTACAACAGGAATGAAAACATGTTTCTTCCAAACTCATAATTTAGATACCCCCTTGAAAGTAACATGCAGCAAGGGCTTTACTTTTGTGGCACAACACTCACTCAGATAACCACCTGTCTTCTTCACTGCTCCATGCTCAAAATGAGCACTTCATCACTTGGCTTTCATTGGTGACTATTTGGCATTTTGTAAAAGACTGGCAGAGTTCATGGCAAGAAACAAGCTCTAATTTGTGGCAAAATGCACTGAAAGTTGCTGTAATGAGTACCTTGTGAGTACATGTTCACGACACACTAGATTTAAGTTATTCAATGTCTGTTTGAATGCATAGCACAATGGTTGCGTTGTCCTGAAAGTACCAAGTAACTGAAAAAAAAAAAAAAAAATTGGAGGTCTCACGGACTTTAACACAAGAACAACCCATATAATCAGAAGAGTATTTTTATAATTGTGTTTTTGGTGTGGAGTCTAAATGAAGTTAAGGTACATTAGCATTTTAGGACAGAGCAGAAGGGCACTTCTGCTGCAAATCTCCTGGTTCCCCTTCTCTTGCCACATTTAGGTTTGCACCACAGGACAGTCTTGAAGCATGGAAACCAAGTTCATTTTGGATGAAATGTACTCCAGGAGTGCATCAAGTGCTCAAAGCACTGAGCCCACAGCACTGGACTAGAGCTAGTCCTGACTAGTCACATCCTGGTGTAGATATTGGGTCCTCCCCCTTTAACTGATTGACTACAATGGTCCACTTTTACTGCACTGCTCTACTTGCTAGCATTGACGTCATATTATCTAGACACAAACCTATGTCACCTAAGTACTTAAGATCTCCTAGGGCAATGTCATTTGTCCTTTAGGTCAAAGGGAGAGAGATAGGCACTTTTCCAGAATTCAAATGAACTGAAGGTGACTGAGCCACATAACCAGAGGTGCTTAAACAAGGGGCAGGAGAAAGGTAGGGTAAACCTGACAGAGAAAGTCTGAAATATTTTGTCAGTCTGCTTCCAAAATTGTGCTTTTGAATTTTCCTTTATTCCTTCAAATCAATATACTATATGGGCTGAAGAAAAGACTTTTGTTACCAGTCCTAAAAAATGCAGGAGTGAAATGCATCCTCTCTCCAAAGTGTTTTATTATTATTTTAGGGGCATTTCGCAGTAATTTAGCTTATTACCTTAAGGCTTCCAGATTAGAATGTGAAGGTGTATGAGAATAACAAACATGTCCCCAACTCATCTGTGAAAACTGCTGCATGCTCCAGCAACTAGTTTGTGCTCCTTTTTAAAAATTCTCTTCAAGTTCAGGAAGAAAAAAGAAAACTGTGGTTGCCCTTCAACAATAACCCACTTACTCTTCCAGGAAGGTGTGAAAACACTGATCCTGTAACTTGAGCTGACTGCCACATTCTGGCTGTCAGCAGCAGTGACTGTGCCTCTCTGCTGCAACTGATATTTTACATTACCTGTGGAACTTAGAGCTACTAGGCACAAGAGCAATTACAACTTTAAAGCAGGCATAAAAATCAGTATTATGCTAAGCTAATATTGCAGCTAAAATTGATATTTTGAGGTCATTGGGACACTATTGCTTCAGATTCGGTACATTTTCCTCTTCCCCATACCCCAGGACACCCTCAGAACTGTGTTCCCACCTTTCTTCTGGAGCACACAGTGCCACTTACTTTGGTCTACTCCAAAAAGAGAAATTAAAGGTGTAAGGCTGAGGCAAATCCAAATAAATTTAGGACAGGAATTTTCATAAGTGCTAAGTGTTGGCCTAATTCGTTGCTATAAAGTCAACAGCAGTAAAAGTAGGCCAAGTGTACTTCTACAAATGACCTCGTCAGGTGCATTTTAAAGAATTAAGAATATATGAGTATCAAATATTATTTATAGCTACTACATGCTAAACCCATAAGCAGCACTTATCTCTACTTATCATCTGTTACTAAGAGCCTTATCATTCTACATCAATTAAAACTAATGCAAACACACTAATATGTACAATCGGAAGACTTATTTTCTAAAAAAGTACCATCCAAAGTTATCCTCAAACCTTTAAAATTGCATGGGTTCAAAGCAGCATTTCAGTGTCACAATTCATCTCTTGCAACTCTCAAAACAATAGGCCTGCAGCAAAGTCTAAGTTTTTCCAGAGCTCACAAAAGAGGAAAGGCAGAAATTCAGAAAAAAATTGAAAACTGCAGGAAAAAAAAAAAAAAAAAAACAACCTGGCATTATGCAGTTCTTTTTTATGGCTCTGAAAGGAAAATAAAGCCTTAACAGCTGCTTCAGAGCTGATTCAGCAGTGAAGAACATTGTAGAGAGATTTTGAGCAGCAAAACTGGAAGCACGCATCTCATTCTGTAACTGTAGTCAATTAAGGTTTTATGTATAGAAGAAGAGGAACAACAGAAAGCCTGATGAGAGTCATGTGGACACAGCAAGTAACCCAAATCAGAGTTGCAAGCAACATTGAGTGATTTTCACAGAATTAAAAAAGAATCCATGCTGAAACCTTTGCTGTGTAGCTATTAGTAAATTACATTCACTCACATCTTTTCCAAGGATTGCTTGCATAGCTTTCCCTGATACACTTCACATTGTCAGCTTTAATCTGTCCCTTTGTTTCATCTGGCTAAAAAAGGAAAGAATTATTTATAGACTACAGATATGCCACGTGCAACTATTAGAGACGTCTTTTCAAAGCAGGTATTTGCTAATTTGAATTACCCTAAGATTCATACTGCTGAAGGACAAAGCACAAATCCTGCCCTGTTACTTGCTACTCTCTGTACAGAAGAAAACTTGCAGAAACAAACAAAATAGTTTAAAACAACTAAGTTATTAAAACTATCTCTGAAAGCAAAAGTTCAGACACCTTAGGGAGACTAACAAGAACAGGGAGTATTTCAGAACTGCCTTCCATGAGATAGGTGCTGCCTCTACACATCACCCAAATCACAGCCTCTGTTGAGCAGATGCTTCCATTAGCCATGGACACAGACTACTCTCTGAAGTAGTCCATGATGCAAAGAAACAGTTCCATCTAGCCTACCTCCTTAAGAAAGCTGTTGTAGTAATTAAATCATGCTATTTCAATAACCCAAAAGAGGAAAATTTAGTTCAAAGAAAACTCTAATTGTCTAGTCAAGATAGACACAGAGTGGGCAAGGGGAAAAGCTAGACAAAGGACAAATGTATTGCATTTAACACCAGACTACTTTTCATGTATAATGTTCATCACTTGATGAAAGAAAATCCAGTATGTTCCAATGTGTGGAGAAAAAGCAAAACAAAAAACATCAAAAAAACACCCCCACAAAAAAAGAACACAACAAAAAACCACCCCAGAAGCAATTCAGTAGAACACATCCCAAGAAAGAAAGAACCACATGCTTCACTGTCAAGTGTAGTCAGATTGTCCTGAAGCAAAGCCAGTATCTGCTGTTTCACTAACCCTTGGGGCGAATAATTCAATCCTTACAGTAAAATAATCTTATATAAGTTTAGAAATAGGTCAATCGGCATTCTAAAATATAAGTCTATATAAAAATACCACCTTTCCCTCACATCCACCATAGAAATTGACTATAATACTGCATTCAATATGATTCATTTCGAATGCATCATCTTGACGCTGCTTCCACATCCCCCAGAGATCTGTGATACATTACACTTGTACTGGAAAACTTGCTGGGTATATATTCTAGATAAATACATTAACAATCTTGGTGATTAGTGCTACAGAAAATACATGCAGTGATGGCTGTATTATTATGGTAACTAGTCAGCGATCATACCACCTTTTTCATTCAACATTTAATGGTAGTCAAAAATCATCAGGTCCTGAATAATTAGTAATTCTTCTTCTCCTCCTGCCTGCTTTGGAAAGAGCCTTGGCAGCTCAGGGCTCTCTAACAAGAGCTGCTGGACTGAGTGAAGTCCCACATGCCCCTCCAGCCCTTAGCGTGACTTACACACTCGACTGAGAAGCCAGAAGCTGGAGGACTGTTGGAACCGGTTTGTGAGCCAGTAACAGAGGGGTCCACAATTTGCCTGTCAAGTGGATGAAGCAAAAAGTAACAGCTACTGAGCTGTGATCAAATCCTACACTGGGAGCACATACACTGCATACAATACTGCTAAAGAAGTTGACAGCCCTTTCTGTGCTCAAATAAAAAAAAGCAGCAGTGGGTCTGTTTACACTGGAAGTGCTATTCATCTAGAGAATACCTTACCCGTGAAAAGACAAAGGATGATCAGGGAACAGAAAAGAGAGAAAGGCTTATTATAATTTTCAGGCTGGAAAGTAACAGGCACATAGGTATCATTTTACAGTCTGTATTATAAACCTTGGAAAGGCCCATCTGTTATTGATAACATCCCAGCCTTGGTATAAGTGGAAACACAACCATCAGAGCTTTGGCATGAGCTCTGTTGACGTTCATTTTTCTGCTGTTTTTATTTAAAGCTTTGCTTTGTTTGCTAAAACAAAGATACTCTACTACACCAAGGCTTATTTCTTTTTTAAAACTGCACTTGTTATTGCTAAAATGTTACTGAAATACACATTGTTTTCCTAGATTCAGTTTTGATAGGCACAATGTAAGTTCTGGAAATATCTGTCAGTCTGCCAGCATGTAGTAATTCAAGATCTTAAGAAAGCACTGTCTGCACATCAAGAAAGAGACATCGCTTTCCTGTCAAATCATTGAAGGCATCCATGTAACTTCAAATCAGACTGCCTCTTTGTGACCTGATAAGCTGCATAATGCTGTGAGATGCATAAATCTATCCAGGCTGACATCAAGTGATACATTTTATTAAACCAGCTGACATGGTTTAACTGTGGAGAAAGAAACACAAACCAAATCACCTGTGGTTTCAGGAAGAACAACAAATAGGACTACTGAAAGAGTTTTGGTGGCCCAGGAATGATCTTGTCCAAAGTCAGAAGAAAAACATCATTGGGTATGCATGAACAAACACAACAGAGATCCTTTATCTTATGCAGGAAAGTAAGACGTGTTCATCAAAGAGTGGCAGGATCCCACAAACCTGCTTTGTCCTCTTTGATGTGGTGTTTTACTTTTCACATTTTGGCATCACCCCCAAAACCCCAACCAAAAATCTAGGGTCCTCCTCCCCAATACCTGTTTTTCCACAATACACTGGAATTGTCATGTATGGCTTATGTATGTCACTTCTAAAAGAAAAAAGTAACAAATGAAAAAACACTGCCCTTTGAGAATGTTCAGTGCTTCTCCTTTATAAGCAGGCCTATTAGCTCAAAATTTAAATCTCATTAACATTAATGACCATGGTAACAAGATTCAGTTCTTCCTAGGATACACAGAAATTAGTTTACACACTTTATAAAGAATAATGACCACGAGTTATGAAAATGTAACATTTCTTCTTGATCAGCTTAGTGTACCTTTATAGGCTTTCGTCTCCGGAGTCCATTCCAATACACCTTTTTCAGTGTACTTTACAACATTAGTTGTAAATATTATGCAGACTATTTCCTTACAGAAAACCTTTCATATTAAGATAGCTTTAAACATTAAGAGAGGCATGTTGCATTCTGAACAATGGCAGGTAGTCGTTAGCCCATCAACATTAACCCTTTCCAGCATCATCTTAGGTGAGGGGCCACTAGCTTCCCAACACTGTGTTTCTGAAAACACAGTGAGTAAATCTTGACACTTTATGCATGTTAATGGTTTCCTACAACACATCTGTAAGGTATACTGAGGACAATTAGTACTACAAGTGATGAGTATTTTTGTAACTACTGCCAAAAGGTCAGAGTTTAACACCAAGCTATTACTGAAAATAAATGTAAATATAGAGAAAATGTATACACAGAAATGTGTTTCTTTTAAATAAAAGCATCGAGGCTTGGGCTGGAGCTCTTCAAGGACCGACAGGATGACACCTGCAACTGTTCTTTTGCTTGAAAACATGTATCATGTACATGTATGACAAGAAATGAGAAGCAGATGGGGAGGAGTGAACCATGCTCTTGGAAGATTCTACATCACAGTTGGTCTTAAATACATTCATATTTATGATTGTAATGAACACCTTTACAATGGGAACCAGGAAGGAGGTTTCACAGATCAGGTTTTCTGCAACATTATCCTCATGGCATAGGATAAAGACTAAGGGAAAGATACCTAGAAGCAAAGAGATGCAAGATATGGGAAACTAGATTATAAATCTGAATGACTATATGCAGTGTTTCACTTACATGATATGAAATCGGAAAGTATCAATCACAATAACTGTGTTAGTCAAAGAAGATGCAGGCTAGAGATGAGGGCCTCTGACTAGGTTAACAGGGTAGCTCTTGAGCAGGAAAGAGACCATAAAATGGATCCTCTCCTCACCTCATATGATAGAACCCCACCACCACTTTCTCAAGTTCTGAAATGCTAGAGAACCCAAATCCAGCTAGGATTACCTTAGAGGCTCTACTTGGACAGAGCTGGTAAGAGAACTTTTGAGTTTGAAAAATGAATAAAGTGAACACAAGCTGCAGAAGCAGCAACCATGCTTGGGAAGAATAGAAGGTCCATTTCAGAGCATGTGCTTTCCTGTTAGATCTTGTCCTGCTGCCGACTAGCTACAACAGAACAAAATGTAAAAGCAAGCTAGGGGATTAGGCAAAAAGGAAAGCTTCAATTAAGACTGTGTTACAGACAGCTCAGAACAAGGAAGAATTATAGAGTTCTAATGCACTGTTTGTTTATACAAGTCTACTACAGTATGACATCCCAATATAAAAACATGGCCTTCCTCCAGCAATAGAGTTCGGCGTTAATACAAAGCTCCTGAGATCTTTTCTGGGTCTCAGTAGCAGCTCAGTGCCTCCACTGACAGGTTAGAGCTCCAATTCATACTCACCTTTAAAACTGCTAAAGCAGTCAAAGTATCAAATTGCTTGGGAGCAAGAATTTCTCTCTCTTTTCTGGAGATCAGAAAAACAATTTTTTTTTTTAAATTAAATTATCACAGGCGCTCTCTCCAATCCACTTCAGTGGAGAGCCATTTGTCACAGGGGGTAGGTAGCTCATATACTGTGCTTCGGACAAACTGCAGGGATGGGCATCACCAACTGCAGAAGCAGTATTATTTTCAACTGATCCAGACAGATCTGAAAAAGATACTCTGTCCCTAATCTTACATTTAGATTCAGGTTAGTGCAAGCTACGAGCTGTGTGAATTTAATTAAGAACAAAAGAAATTCCACATTATTTTAAAAAAGCTTCAGCTACGCTCCCAGTCCCCAAGCATTTTTAGAGGTTTAAAAGATGGAAGGTTTTAATTAGGATACCTCAGCAATATGAAAGAATGAATAATTTACAAAACTTAATTTCAGCCCAGCAAAAAGGTGCTACAACTTAACAACCCATATTTGTTATTTCTAATGAGTACGCTTATTTTTCACTTCAGTTCCTGCCACTGTAAACAGGCTATAGAGACAGCAGACAACAACTTGAAGAGTTTTATCATGTGTGCAGTCTAGCATCTTGCTTTATAGCAAGGTTGGTTATACTTGAACTGCAACTAACAACCTGGATTTTAATTATAGGCTATAAAAGCAGCGATAAACAGAAGCGTTTACAAGTCATGTAGATTCCCCTTAAATTGCTTAATATTAGAACAGTGTCACCATTCTTGGTTTTTGTATTCTCTCTACTCTCCTGCTCCCAACCTCTCAGCATTTTTTTGTTTGTTTCTAAAATGCTGGCATATGGTTCTGGCTTTTCTAGACTATCAGGACTTACTAAAATAATTTAAACCTGGAGTTAATTACAAGCAGTGCAGCATAAACTATATCCTGACATACTTAAGACATTTTCCGCACTTCTTCATATAATGCACTCACGTATGCTTCATATAAAGCAATTTTAGAGGAAGGAACTAGAAGGGGTTTTTTTAAAATAAAAATATGCCTAAGATAACATATGAAGTTGCAGGAAACATAATATTGAAAGCCAATTTCTTAACATATGGCAGTCATGCCCACTTCACCCATGCTGACCTACATAGCCTTTTCCTTAGCTTTTATTAATATTCATCTTTCATTGACTGTGTTTTCCACAATTTTGCCACCAAGTGATACTATTAGAATAAAAGACCTGATAAACTCATTCAAGGACACCTTTTTTACATGGTAAAATACAGAACAAAAGATGAAAACACCTTTACAAATCTTATGCCAATAATATCGTACTTTTGACATAAAATTCTTTTCAAAGTCCGCTCATGATTGAAATACTATGTACAAAATTTTCATCTAGTCTTCAACAGAAAACTTGAAGTTTGCAGGCATTAAAGCATTTTCATAACTCACTTTTCTTTGATAAAAAACACACCTGTGCCATACAGTTAAAACACAACCATAAAACAAAATAATGAAATTCAGTTCAATGTATTTAATTGTGAAAAGGTAGAAAACTTAAATGCATGTAGGAAGTAAAGAGCTGAACACAGAATCTGAAAAAAAATTACTGTGAATGGTAATTTAAGTCAAGAAAATTTAAAATTTCCATATAAAGTGCTCACAATCTTTTCTCCTAAGCATTACATTATACTATTTGAAAGCATACCACAAAAAGTCAAAAATATTAAAATAATTTACTTTCATTACTTCAAAATGACAAAGATTTACATGGAACGTCACATTAAAGATAGATCTTGGAATGATAGCAGTTGGAAAAATTACATTTGGAGAAATGACATCAGCATTTGCAGTTTTCCAGTCTTCTCTTCTCTACTCAAAAATAAGAAAATAAGTCAACTTGTCTGTCCTAGCAGCAAACAAACAAGGTGGCCACAGGAGCCAGCAGTCCCCCAGCTCCTGTTTCAGTCTTGTTCTCAAGTATGCTAACTCACCTGATTGCTCATCAGCGTCTGGGGAAAAGAACAAGGTCGTTTGATCATATTTTCACTTCATCTGCAATGGAGACACTGCTGCAAAAACATCCTTTTAGAAAGACTTACAGGCTTTCCTGGAGTACAAGAGGTGAGCTCTTATGTAACAAATTCTTTATGGATGGAATTCATGAGCATCATTTTGTGATGAAAATGCCAAAAAAACATTTTGGCAACAAAGATATTGGGAAGAGTACCACATGTATCTCATTGCCTAACAAAACTCTTAAACCCTGCATGTATGGGCAGAGACCCAAAAAGGACAAATAGTTCCTATTTTGACTGAAGGACCAGTCCCCTGATGTCCCTTATTATATGATCTTCCACAGCAAAAGAACTCACACTAATTGGGAGAATCATAAAGCAGGTTGGTGGGAGACAATGTGGGAACAGCTTCAAAGTGAGATGTTGAAAGATTGCTCTCTTTTACAGTACCAGTTAGGCAAATGAACAGTGAAGGTGATTCTTGCTTCAAGTCAATAATCAAACTATAAAATACAGTGACAAAACAGGCAAGATCTCCTGTCATACTCCAGCATCATTTGCACAACTAAGATAATTTTGGGAATAGATTGCTTATCATAGGTATCATACTTTTAAGAGGTGAAAGCCAAGAAATACTAAGTACAACACAACACATTTCTTGAGCATCTGGTATTGTATTTCATCTCTTTATATTAGTCAATTGAATTAAAATGCTCTTAGGGCCACATGCCAGTTCATTTAGGAAGTCCACACATCAAAATCCAAATAATTTATATTTGTGTCAAGTACAAAAAAGTTATTGGATTACTTAGAGGAAAAGATTCTCATCTCTCTCCATGTTTCTCTCCTTTCAGCACCATTAAGTTTTCGAACAAAGATTTTGAAAGTGGGACAAATGGGAGCCACATACCAGGCCCTGCATAGCATCCAGTGAAAGCTGATCGCATTTTTGTGCTTCACAAAACAGTCAACCTGAAATGCAGCTCATTTAGGCTGGCCCAAAACTGCATTAAAAGCACTCACACTTCACATTTTGCTGTCAAATAAATGATGGCATTCTCAGCCATACAAATTCTGACCTATTACCAATTGCTAACCTATTAAAAAAAAAATTCAGTATCGTCCCCCAAAACAGGATGTAAATTTGCCCTTACTCCCTATGGCTTCCAGCAACTCATTTTGAAAATTCTGTCATTTGTTCTTGTGGGTTGTCCATAAAATTCCAGCATATAGTGCTTTAAAATAATTAGAGCTTCCAGTAAATGCTGTGATGGACTGTTTTTGCTGCCTGGTGCAGAGGGATCTGACTTTGTACTAATTTTTCCTGGGGACTCCACAAACCGCTAGAACAGAGTTCACATCTCCTCTTGCCAGTTTGTATATGAACAGCACCTTCTCTCTCCATCTTCCCCCCCTGCCCCTCTCCCTATGCTCGGAATACTTTTCTACAGCTAGATGAGTATGTGGAAAAAGCATGAAACATTTGTAAGTTAAAACCAACAGCTTAACCATCTTTACAGCAAATTTAAGAGGCTTATACTCACAAGCAAATATAAGCTGGACGTTATGCATTAAGCATGAGAAAACAAATACATGTGACAAATGCATTTCTTCCTATGTGAACGTAATGATTCTCAGCTAATGTATCTAAATTAAGTCACACGTTAGTTATGTCTGAACAGAGCAGAGCGACAATTAACATTTTGTACGTAATCAGCCACTGGCCTTTTTTATATTCAGAACCGATTCCAGGGATGCTGCGGGCCTGACTTTCCTTCAGCTTAGCAAGCAGCAAGGTATCATTTCAACAACATCCACTTAAAGTAATAAACCTTCATGTCCATGTGCACAGAAGCAAGATATTTCATGGGTTACAAATTAATTCAATGGAAGAAATAGTTCAAATCTGGCTGTCACCATTTATCCAAAACCACTATTCCCTGCAATGTCCTGAATCGGCACTTGTTCACTACTGGTAACAAAAATAAATCAACCAATAAATCACCAATGATGGTTTTCACAATTATTTCAGAGTACTCTGAAGTACAAACACATGCTGAAACATGAGTACTACTTTTGTGACAGCAATAAAATATTCTTTATAAAGGAAGGTACATCCTGCTTACCCTGAATGTTAACATACTACTCTGTTTCATACCAGCTAAATACTTTGCTAAGGACACTTTGTTAGACCTTAAAGCTACCCTTTAAAAAAAAAAAAAAAGAAAGGTCTGCTGTTCTCAGACTCCAGCTTACTGACTAATACTAATTTTTGGCAGTTGTAGTCTGATGCTGCAAGGCTGGAGGCCAATTAAAGGTCACTGCCTATTAGATTTTACCAGCCTCGTGACAGAGCATATTAGGATGCCGAGGCAGAATCCCCCCTAGCTCTGAATCACTGCAGAGTCTCAAAATATCTGGACATTTCACTCAACACCTGCATCACTTGGGCTTTCTGAGCTGCAGCACCTTCCATGGCAAAACCCACAATTCTTGCCGGTCATAAAGCTGCTTTATTTCCAATACCTATGCAAAGTACATGCCTATTTATATACGTGCTTTCTATACATACATTTGCAGTGATGTTATCACCTGGTTCAAGTGCTAATGATCCTTTTTAATCAAGACTTAATGTACACTTTTTTCTGTTTTAAATGCATACATCATTAGCACGTTGTGATCAGATTTCTTGGCTATAAGTAAAATGTGATGCATAGTTATATAACTGAAAAATATGAATTTATCTTCCCACAGGTGACAATTCTAACAGCACAGCTGGAGCATCCCACACACAGTCAGACACCCAGGCAAGAGACAGTGTTAGTGGTTCCTTATCCCTTGCAAGCCCCTACTAATATGGCCTCCAGCTTATAGCCAAAGATCTCTCTTCAGAAGCATTCCTCAAATTTTGTGCTGCTAGTCATTAATTAACCAAATCTGAAGACACTAACATGATCAGTCCCCAAATATTCAGATCTGCCTGAACAGATGCACACTAAATGACCCACGACTTGACCAACATAACTTCACAGACGTATTTATACCCTCCTCTATTAGGACCTCAAAGAAAAGAAGAAAACTTGAGTTGCATTTCAGTTTTAATGGGGCTTTTCAAAACCTTTGCCTGCCTTTTCAAGCATAAGAGGCACGATAACACTGACAGGAATAAAATACATTCAGAAATAAGATTTTAGCCTGGTTATATTTTATAGAAAGTTGGAATCTGTTCATAATTTGAAAATGTCTTTCTACTTGTGCTTTAATAGATATATATATTATGCAAAGCTCAATGTCTGATTTTAAGTGCAGAAATACAAAGCTGTAAGAAATTCTTAGCCCTTGTTTCTTTCTTGCATTCCTCGTAACTCTCCGAAGCTTGTAGTCATTGTCTTCTACATCTTTCAGCTCTACTGTCCTCCATACTTCCCACCACCACACAGAGATGATGACTATTGATGCGTGCCACTCTCCTACCACTACCATCCGCTTTTACTAAAGCACAGCTCATTTCAGTGATACTGTTTTGACATACGGACAATCTTAAAGATACTCAGTATTTAGGAATGTTATGTGTTTCTTCTTTTGACAAACAGTTCTGTGCTATTGTTCAAAGCTCTTCCATCTGAAATACGACTGCAGGGATTAAACTTAACAACACAGCCAAAACCAGTGAGAGCCTGCAGGCATTTCTGGGGGTGGAAAGAAAACAGCTTCAAATGAAAAATGAAGTTTCTCATTCAAATGTCTTGTTCAAGACATCTCAATTTTGTCAAGTGAGACTTAATAATACAGTGTAAAGTGACTTCACTGAGGGGGAGGTGTTTATTTCTTTTCCCCCCCTCCTTTCATCTCAAGGGCCAACTTTGTTATTGCAGCTGTTACAGACTTACAGTCATTACTTTCTTTAGCTTGGTGTTTGGGGATTTTCTTTTTTGTAGTTTCCCTTTATTTAAATGAAATTAGCATTACTTTTCAAGTTGATGCATTAGGTCATGGCAAGTGTTGCCAGCAGAAGTGATATAAACCACTCTTGAAAGCAGACATTTTTGGCGAATATGTCAAAAGTCAATCCCTATAATATAAATTTATTTAGCTTTGTGTATACCATCAAGCTACACAATTCTTAGAATAGGATGTGCAATTTCTCTAAGCTTGAAAAAAAATAAAGACAGCCTTTTTCATACCAGATCATAAGTCACTCTGATGAAGATTGTAGGAAGGGTCAGTGCCAGAGAGATACAGAGAACCACAGTTCATCACAGCAGCCCCCACACCCCAGTCACCAGCATTCCTTCAATGAGTTTTCAAATACAGGGTAGGTTAAAATCTCACAGCTTTCAGGGAGAGATAGTTACAGGGGGAGATGCTGAAACATGCTCTTAACATTTGTTATGTAGCTATCACCACCTCTTATTTTAGTTTTCCTTGATAACTGTGTGGCACGTGGGAGAAAAACAAAAAAAAACAAACAAGCCATACGCAAAAATTTTAGAGGTGAAGCATAAACTACAGTTTGGCCAGACAGAACCAATAGCCTTCTAGATTCAGTGTCTAAAGTGAAAGCATGAATCATGGCCTGAGAGAAGAATAATTTTGCATTTAGATTTCTTTTTTTAATTTGGAATTTCTGGTCATGGGATGACTTTGAAAACAGGCTAGTGAAGTCTCATTAATCAACTACACTACTCTGTTTCTCAGAAGACAGGTGGATTCTTGTCACCCAAGATGATGACAAAGCCTTAGAAAAAAAAAAAAAGAAATTTTGGTCATTAGGGACAGTCTGAAAGACCAGTAAAAAATAATCTTGTCAAAATGTTTAAACTTGAAATTTCATTTCTGGAGTTATGATTACACTGCCTGACAAGAGTCTACTAAACATGTATTCAATTGAAAATGCAAATTAAAGCAGCATATGCTTAAATGGAATATTTAAAGGGGATTCTAACAATGAGATTAGGAAGAGCTGTTAATCACTCACTTGGAATCAAGGCTACCTATTCTTAAGTGTCGTATGTTGCTCACTCAGAAGGAGGAAGGCAAATGGGAACTGAAAAAACGTGCTAATTCTTCATCTAATAATTTAACAAAATACCAACAACTTGTGCAATGGAATAGCTTTTACACTTCTGAAGTACAAGCAGTAACAAGGCAGTACAGTGGTAAAATTGTGCATTTCTGGTTCAATAAACTAGTTATGTAAGTTGCATATTTTTAAATTTGAAAAATTTTCAGTATTTTAAACAATTTGTGGAAATGCAGTTTACCACAGATCATACACAGGATATCACTTATAACATCTTAGTTACCATTCCAAGAGTAATAAAAAAGGGTAAAGTTAAGAATCTGAAGTAGACATATGAGATGCTGTATAAATTATTCCTTAAATATGTACAGCTGTCTATAAGAGTCCTTTGTTTTGCTAAGCTAAATTTACTACCAAATACCCACATATAGTTAATTAGGTTTTAATAAAAATCAGTCATTCCATGTCTTCATAAAAAGCAAACATACAAAAAGATTAAAGCCAACAACAATAACAAAAAACTTTCTTCTGGATTTAAGGACACTCTTGTAGCTTTCTGATATCACCTTCATTTACTTGACCACAGAGATATGTAGCATGTTTCCTTTTTATGGCTAGAGAACAGTCCGCTGTGTTTGTAATGAAATGGAGATGCAAAAATATAACAGAATAAACTTAGTCAGAAGTTTCCTAGTTATGAAGGCCATCTACAGGCACAGAAAATTTACAAATTCATGCTACCCTCAGGACATATCTAAAGCCACAGAACTTTTCAGTGCATCTCCTTCCATACAGTGAAGAATCCAGTTTCCTTCAAGTCCCAAAGCTTGAGCTAAATGATGGATGCTTTTTCTACTTCTGAACCAAATGTTTTCTCTCAAATGTTGCTGGCCAGATGCTGGAAGGTATTACAGGTTAAACTAGCTTACCTTAGGGTACCTTTTACCTTGCCAACCACTTGTTAATATTATTTTGTTCAGAGATGACAAAAAGTTAGCAGATAGGAAAGGGCATGTCAGTAAGTGTTAAAAGCTTCATTAAAACACTGTATCAACCTTTCATTGGGCAGCAGCTCTTTGCTTCTAAAGTTGGCATTAAAAACTTTTTAAAAATCATGCAAAGGGACAAGTTACTTTTGCAGTCCTTGTCCCTCTTAGCAGCAAAACTAAATTCTATTGATGTATCTGAAGAAGTAACACTCAGCTTTTTCACTCTCAACACAGTGAGCACTGCTGTCCCTGGACTATTACTGTAGCTGAGAGCATCCACCTTTAAATAAAATAAGAGCTTCCAAGAATTAAAATTATTTCATTTTGTAGTACTTGACAGCTTGTTAGCAGTTCCAAACCACTTGCTGGTTACATTTATAATATCAACATTTTTATTAATCAGTATTAGACTTCTAAAGGACAATAATAATTTAAATTTATTCAATTTTTTGTGAAAGTACAATTCCTGCTGTTTAAAATAAGCTGCTACTAGCAGCACATTCAAGTACTATGGACAGTCATGAAATCGTTCAGATATTTAAGTACAGGACATTAAAAAAACCCTCCTGGGGGCAAACATATACATGGACAAAACGTTGGGGAAAGGTCAGGAAGGAGATACAGAAAATTTGGGGCACTTTTTAAAGTAAGGCTTCATATGAAATCTTGTCTTAAGACATTTTCCCTTTCTTTAATAACTCAAAAAATACAGCAGCATAGACCAGGTCTCCTCCAGGAAATATGGAAGCAAAGAAGTCACCTGGACAGAAGAGAGGACCAGTGAAAGTAGAACATGCTGCTGCACTGAAAGCTTCTTGAAGCTTTCTGAAATCACTTTATACTGTATTGCTCTGATATACACTCTAGCACCCGCAAGTTGCTAGCCAGCAGGTTTTCCTCCCTACCAGGTAAGGCCTTACCTGGTGTTCTGCCAGAATCTTAATGTTCTTTCAACATAGCTTCAGTCAATGGTAGAATATTTTTCTTCTCAAAAGCTCTTGCTATGGTTTTGTGACTAAAAAACTTGTGTCTCCACAGTAGACATTTTCTCTCATGTGTGAGGAAAGTTTAAAAAACTCATTAAATATTGCAAATGTTACATTTTCATAAATACATTTATGTTTATTAATCAGTACTGATAATTATCCTTGGTCAAGTTTGACCTTTTTTCATCCCTTATATGTGCTTTCATAAATCATACAACAACAAAAATCTACAGCAGGTTACATCCTTGGGCCAACACATTAGTGTAAAACAAGATTAAAACACATTACTACAGAAGCACACTGATTGTGAACTTGACACAGGTGGCTTTAAAAGAATTATACTGTTAACATTTTACTCAGTCCTTAAAGTAGTCTTTATTTCTCCTTGAAAATTACCTACTTGGGTAATCAATTTTTCTGTTTAGGGTGGAAAGCTTCTTCAAACCCAACAGAACGATGCAATTTTCATTTATTCTTCAAATACCTACTGCTACAAGCAAAATGAGGATATGACTTTTTCCCAAAAGGAAATGGGAGTACTTAAACTAAGAGTTTAAACTAAGCATTTAAATTAAGAGTCAGAGAACAAGCAAAGAATTGATTAGAGGCCAAAACCGTACCTCATTCATTATGACACATGCTGGGATCAGAGATTCAGTCCCACATCCTTATTGCTACACTATTAAAGGAGCCCAATAACTGAAACCTTTTCTTCCCCTCTTATGCCATTAGCTTGCATGCAAAACCTTTGTTGTTGCACAACTGGAAAACAAGTGGCCCTGAAGCTATACAACAGTTGCTCTTCATAACTAGATTTCTAAGGCCATCCTTAAAATGGGACAAATTATCTGCCTTCTGATGTATATGAAGCATTATTTTTATTCTTCACCTGGTAGACAAACTTATCAGAGTTCACTTAAGCAGAGACAGGAAAAAGTGACCCAGCCTTTCTAAAAGAGATAAGGCTGATGGAAACATGCTCAAACATGTACTAAAATACAGAGATGCTATCTTTTAGCTACTCTTAAAAAATGAGGGGCAAGTTTTCATGGCTTCTTCAAGAACTAAACTTATTTACATCAAAGGCTTGACTGAGTTCTTGACCTCCAGATAAAAACTGTGTGCTTCTGCTCAGTGAGAGTGGAATGAAAACATTCTCAGTGGTAAGAATCTGTCTGTATTGCTTTCTGGAAGCAAAACGCAGAATCTCACTTTGTAAAATCTTTCTTGTAATGCTAGTAATGAGGCATGTTGCCAAAATGCAGGGTGATCAATCTGATTGTATCTGTAACAGTGAGACACAGCAGTTGCTATTTTTCCTCTGCATATAAGCATAAGGAATTAAAAGTTTGAATAACAGGGGACAAGATTCATGATCTTCTGTTATAACTTACTTTTGGCTATGCTAATTACCTATTTCAAGAATTAAGTTCATAGTCTCTCCCAAGGTACGGAGCAGTTTTCATGTTTGAGACTTACTGTGTCCTCAGTGCAGAGGGAACAGTCTGTGGCATTGACACCGAAAGACCAAGGAGTTCACAACCTTTTCACACCAATTCAAGCCCAGCATCAGCCTGACATGCTTGGCATTTACAAGCAATAAATTGCCCCTAAGCTATAACCGATTTACAATGCTCTATTAATGAAACTGTGCCTGTACGTTTGATCCACCTTTTCATAATTGTACAATTTCTACTGACAAGTTCTAAAAATGACTTTATTCTGTATTCATACTAAATCAGCAGTTCACTTGTTTCAAAAAGTTCTTCTAAGCAACTATTATCTGTTTAAGACCAAAGTACCTATGAATAAAACAAAAAAATTACAAGTTATGCTCTTATGACGAAGTTATCCTGCTTCTTTATCCTTCCCTTCCATAGATGCCATCCATGATGCTCAGATGTATAGTTTAGTCTTAAACAATAACATGAAATCAATTTGTTTCAATAGCAACTAGTAAGACAATTAACAAGCATCCTTTTTCTCCCGTTCACCACTTTATTTTCTAGGAATATCTACCTATGCTACTATCTATTGAACAACCTAGTGCAAGTATTCATAAATAAATCCACAATAAACACTTTGGAATTCCTCTGTTTAAATTCATAGACATGAGCTTGAGCACAAAGAGCAGCTAAGGTTGTGCACATTGATTATTTTTGCATTTACAAGTATATGCACACTAAGATTTGACCTCATTTTCCTTCAAAGGAATTACTAAATGATACATCTTAGCACAGAATTTAGTTCTGTTCAAGGAGTTTATCATAAGACACTTAGTAAAAGAGCCAGCAGACAATGCTGGGCTGCCAATATTCTTAACATTCCTGTCAACGTTCAGCTCACAAAGTAAAATTAAATACTGTTCACAAGATTTACTGTATCAGTGGTCCAAGTGAAAGAAAAACAAAAACCAATGTACATAATATTTGTACTGAAGAACTAAAGCTTGGAATTTTAGGTTAGCAAAACTGAGAAAACACTGAAGGAATACACAAGGGTTCCAGGAAGTTTCTTTAATAAAATTTATGAGGATTGAGGAATGAGAATCACTTCCTTCATTGTATTTTCCTACATTCAAGAAAGCAGTAAAGAACTCCTCTAAAGGCTCAGTAACATGTTTCTATAACAGCCACAGATTCCATTTTCAACTTTGTAAAAATGAATTTAAAATAACTTCACCTGAAGGTGAATTAACTTTGAGCACCAAGTACTGTTACTTTTCTCTTTCAAGGACAGAGCTATTCAGTGAAATTACACCATGTGTTAATGTGAGATTTAACATATCTCAAAAAAGGGTGTTACAAATTATTAACAAGAACATATGCCAACAGGATGGTACTATGTCAGTATGGAAATACTATGAAGATAAATAATAGTTCTTACTGTAGCCTTCTGCTACAGCTATTAGAGGAGTAATGAAACATTCTGGTTTTCTAACTGTTCAAACTCTATTGTTTTTGTGTCCCTGTAGATCTAGCACTCTTCCTTTTAGCATCTATCAAAATTGTCATTCAATGGAGAACTTTCTTGCACTGGAAAGATTAGGATAAGCAAAATCCTGTCCTGACTTTTTCACAGGTTTCCTGCATGATTCCGTGTGAAGCCATGAACATACCTGTTTCCACAGGAACTCCCTCTGTAAATAAAGTAGCCACATGTTGCACCCTGGGTTGGGGCAGGTCTGTATTCATTTCTGCCAAGTATGTTGAAACTTTTTGAAAGTCATTAGATAATCATGAAACATGGCTTTGCTACTTAAACATAAAGCTTCCCAACACAATCAGCTAACTATTTTGTAATAGTATGGGATAAACTCTGTTATCTGCATAGGTAAAACAATTGTATAGCAACTGGGCACCTCCCAGAGAGAGCCTCTTGTAGCAATATGGCAGTACCTACCAACACAAACCAAGTAAAACTATTTTCCACCCCTTGCTTTCCTCCTCCAGACCTTTTCAGCTTCTAATACGTAGAAGAGGAAAACACACACGGACATTAATGTGCTTTACAGTAGCAAAGACTCAACCCTTGTGCTTGCTACATTCTTCAGTTTTCATGAGTCATCTCCAGTTTATCACAAGAAAGTAAGTCCTACTGGGCAATATACAGCTAGTGATACCTTTTACATGCTCCCAATGGAAACTGAATTCAGAATTCACTAAGCTTAAAGCAGTGACTGAGCCTACGCAAACATAGATAAGTATAATGGGAAATCAGTGCAGAACAGCAGTGCTATATTCTGCTTTACAGGTAAAAGATCCATGTAAGCCTGTTAACATTAATTTCAAAACAATTGTGAATATACAACTGCAAGACTGTAAAAACTGCACAGTTCAGAACATCCAGCCTTCCACAACTGCAAGCAAATATGTAAGTTGTATGCATGTAAGACCTACAACATCCTACCTGTCCTGTGTGCCCTATAACACTAATGTCTACAGGTTAAAAAGACCAAGAATATATAAAGTTTAAATGGAGCACAAACAGCTATCCAGAAAGCTCAAATGCATTATCAGCATCCCTACCCCAAAAAGGTAAATAGTTGAGTATTCAGGATGCACCGTGAGTGCATTTAAATGCTATCAGAGAAAATGCCACAAGTGCCATGACTCACAACATGGCTTGGGACAGTATTTTCCCTAATAAATCCCACAATTAGTGAACACCCAGGGAAAAACACACACAAACACAAAACACATCCACGGGTAACACAAAAAGTTTTTCAATATCACCTGTAACAATCTTAACCTTGCCAAAGTCCTATCTTTGGCTAGTACCTATCCAGAGCATTTCAGAATGAGACCCAGACAGTCCAATGATGCAATTGGTGAGAGTGTCCCTTCCTGACCTGGTAGGTGACCAGCAGAAACCCCAAAGCCCAAGATTAAAGGAGGCCCAAACACAGTACAACTCAACAGATAGTATTTTTTTTGTCAGCTCCCTCAAAAATAACACAGCTGTGAATTACCCTCAGTTACTCTCATCTCAACACAATATAAGGTTACATTAGCACAACATCAGGTTTACCCATTCCATTTCCTTGGAAAATACTTCAGTTCTTCTATACATAGAGTTAAGCGCAATATAACATCCCAAAAGAGGACTGAAGTGCTGCCTCTATGCCAGCTATACTACAGCCTTCCCCTATCCTCCACTGATGAAGTGATTCTTCATAGCAAGCAATTTCTTACACAGCTTCTTTCATCATATCCCCTCCAGGCTAAAACAGGCTCCACATCAATTTAACTTGTTTTCCTACAGGGAGGGCATCACATCCATGATATAAGGAAGTCTGACTTACAGTGAGTGGGTAATCTCTCAGTGTCAGCTACGAAGAATCCAAATCCCCTCTTTTACAGCAGTGAAAGTCTGAACAATTCCATTAGGCAAGATGTGCAAACTCACATGGGTCTGGTGTTTGATCTGTAAAACAAAACAAATCAGATGAGAAAACTTCCTGCTGCATTGTCCTTTCATACCTGGGAAGCACACAGGAGGTAAAGAGTACAACGTATGAACATCTTGAAAAATTTTCTACCTTGTTTTTTGTGTTCCCTCCTCCCTCCAAAAAAAATCCCTAAAATACAGCATGTACAGTTACATTTTCCTCACCTGAAAGATACATTTTAGAAGCGGAAGTTAGCAACATTCTCCTATATAACTAAGCAACTAAGTTTTCAGTCTATGAACACGCTAACAGAGCAATGCATTCTGTAACAAAAATCTCTCTTGCCTCAAGGATCCAGAATTCCACACAAGTGTGTAACTCTGCTGAGGGTGTAGGGAACTCACTTAAACCATCTTGTCAGCACAAAAATGAGAAAGAATAATCCTGCACAGAAAGATGCCTGGGGTACTACTGTGACAAACTCATACCACTGTTCAACTAGTGCTTTGAAGCAACTAACGTACAGTTTTGACATTTAGTCAAATGCACTTTTTCTGAAGACAATTCAGTTTTACAGTTTTAGCAGTCTGCAGGATCTCTCTGTACAATATGAACACTATCAAAGAGAAGTCACTTACGACAAAGTTTGATGTGCTCAATTTGAGCTACAAGGATCAATAGTTTAGCCTCTATGTTCACAGGCTGTATGGTGCTTCATTCCAATTCTTAGATTTGGGTTTTTGTTGCACCGAGTCAGTTCCCTTATCAGCTTGATGATAATCTTTCCAAAAGTGTGTAATCAACACCAGACGAACCAGTGTCTGGGTATCATATATATCATTTACTGTTTATAAAAACTAGCATATCATTAAGGTTCCTCTTAGGTGCTCTGAGGCTTTCTGGATCTTTCTTCAAGACCAATATGATCTGTAAATAGATCACATAGCTTCATTTCAGGAATGGAACTAAATTCTTCTGCACTTCTTTAATTATTGACATTACTGTCCTTATTTAGTATTATTCTTAAAGTGTTAGCATGCTTTCCAAGTCAACAGGAAATCCTTTTTCTTGTTTTCAACTCACTGCATTTTGAGCAATAGTTTTGCCTTCTTTTATCAGTTGTCCACATTTAATAACTCCTAATTTCATGTTTACATTCAATTCCTTGCTTCTTCTATTTATTACATCCCTGAAAATGGCACAGCCCTCAGCCTGTTTGGAGTCTAAACATCTGTGATTTAATTTTAGGATTTTAGGATTCATTTTAACATGTGAACTTGTATATTTTTAATAATCCAAATATTAACTCTATTTTTAGAGTAAGAAAGAACACTTGATGTGTTAACTTTGATAATTTAGATTGATCTAAGGTTCTTTCATTTGTGCTGCCTTTTATGAGTAGAGACCAAAAATAGCTATTAATATAAGAGCCTATTGACTTTTTTAGCCTGCAGGAGCATGCAGCGGGCAGACATAGCTGAAATAATAACATATCTGAGTGATGAACCAGCTGTACAATTTTATTACTCAGACTTTCCCAAATCTATGGCTGGCATTTTTCCCCAGTATCTCAGAAATTAAACTGTTCTACATTTAAAACTTCCAACTAATCTTATACTAAAAACTTATGGTTAAGACAACAAAATCACCTTCTGATATGCCTTTGGAAAAATAAAAGGCAATATTTTTCAGAGCTAGATTAATTCTTTGTGTTATTTGCATGAACAATGCAAGAGAAATAGAAAAAAACTCTGATATAGGTTCAAGACAATTACTTTAGCTATCAGAAGTATATTGCATAACACATTGAAATAGCAAGGACCCTAGAGGGATCCCAAAGGAAAGTGACAGATACAAGGAAACACAACCTAAGCATTTTCCCTCACTAGACATATTGGGCCACCAGCAGTTCTGTGCTCACTTCCAAAACACATGATAGCCAAAAAAAAAAAAAAAAAAAAATCACTACCCCCCAAAAAGCAAGATAAATAATGGAGCTTTTTTAACATAGCCCAGAAGGTCAGACCTCATGCAGCAGCTTCACAGTTTGAGGAACAAGAAAGGGGGAGTTGCCATTTCCACCATTTCAATCCCAAAAGCCTTTATTTAGCTAAGAGTTACCCCCAAAATTATCTGGAATTTTCCATATTATTATGCAGCCCCCTGAGCAAGGGTTTGGTGTGGTCTTCATAACTGCAGCATTTATGAACTCCATGCCACCCAGGGCAAGCCAAATGCTGAGGCCTTAACTTTAAACGTTTCAAAACGGTATCCAAGAAGTCAATCAGGGAGCTGAGGCTTGTAACAACAAATTAGTCACCCCATAAAGCCAAATGATGCTTTTATTGTTCTACAAACTTTCCACATTTTTTTTGCACACACAGCAAGTCTTCCTTGTCCCAAAATGAAACTTTTCCACAACTTGCTGGTCCAAAAAAAAAAAAAAAGCCCCATGTTTCCCATTGCTCTCGAAACCACTGTGCTGCAGTGATCTACTCTGATCAGTGAGCACAGGGATGCACCCATATATTTTGTTTCTGAATATTTTGCAATACAGGTGCATACTTTCTAAAACCATCTGGGAAATCCAGACCAACATAACTGTGCTGTTGATTTTTTAACTTTTTTGTGCCTGTGAAATAAAAATAATCCACACTTGTACAGACATACTCACAGAGATTAGAAAAAATCTAGAGCCTGATACATTGGAATGGAAGGATAAATTGAACAATAACCTTATCTCACAGTGGGTGACTACAGCTCATGTGAGCATCATAGAGGGATACTTATTTAATGCAGAACAGAGAAAATTAATTATTTGTTACCCAAGGGGGCGGGGGGGTGGGGGGGGAAATGAACATGCAATAATTGACCTTTTCACAATTCTACAACCATTCATTAAGCTGTTTTGTACTGTATTAGTCCCAAAAAAAGCTACACATTTCCAAGTATTTATGGAAGAGCCTACCAGGAGTATAGAAAGACCCAGCTGGCAATAGAGTGTAATCTGGTGTGAATCTGCAGGAAGCAGAACTGGGCCCTTGGGGAGGAACCAGCCAATTCTCTCCCTCCTCAAAGTTAGACATTTATTTCTACTGCAACTCCTACTAAAACCAGTAGCCACATGACTAGTGTAGAGAGTGGGAAATGGATCCAGTTTAACTATCTAGGAAAAAAAGCCAGATTTTTGGCTGCACTGTTTGCTGAACCAGTTCATGGCATGAACATGCTGCCAGCATATAGGACGTGAAAGGAGCTGATCAAGCAGATGCAGATGGTGGGGTAGAGCAGAACTACCACTTTCAGAAGCAACACAGAATTCTGCTGGCTTGCACTGAAAAACTAGGAACAAAGCAACAGGGAACAGAAAAAAAGCAAGTGACTTGTCCAAAACAACCTGCAACAAATATGACTTCTAAAATTCAGAGTTTAATGAATGTGAGCAAAAACTAACAGTAGTGCCAAGTTTGACTGAAATGGAACATTAAAATCTTGTTGTCTGCATGATGGATATGCTAGTTACAAGTGTCATTATGTAGTGCTAGCTTTAATTGCTCTGAGCTAAATATAGCTCTCAGAATTTAATAGCTCCCCCTTAGCTTTTATGTCTTTCAAGGAGGGAAAAATCTTCCCATTAGAAAAAGCACACAGGCATACACACTTGCAAGTTACCAGAGAGAAGCAGAGTGCAAACCATTAAGATGATTACGTTAGAGTCTCCAACACTCACTCGGGACTCCTATTTTCCAGAGGCCAATTACTTTCCCATTCCGCCACTCTGGTTCCAGTTGCAGCAGGTGACAGAAGAACACATACCTGTCCCTTTCCAAACAAAGCCATTTCATTACTTTATTAATAGACTGTACTGACTCTTGCTCATCCCATGCTTCCAGCCAAGATGCTGCCTTTACCAGCAAGCTGCCCTGGTACCCACATGCCTCGTCCTGTGCCACCTAACTAGGCACCACAGGGGACGGACAGAAGCGAGTCTCCCGCACACACATGCGGCCTGACCCTTCCCTGTTGTATTGGCATGACGTATATGAGGTGCTCCAAAATCTGCTACGGCAGCAGAGGCTGCAGCACCCCAATAAAGGCATGAAACAACTTCTCTCTTTTGCCTTCTTATACCAAATAAGAATTTTAAAAAATTTAAGGAAGAGTTCTATACAGCAAGTTTCAGTTTCCCTCTCTGAGCAGATGACAGGTTTTGGGAAAAAAAAAATCTGACAACTATAAGTGTATTCTACAGATTCAACATTTCTGCTCATCTTCATTTTAGAGGTTGTTGTGTAATTGAAGTGTCTGCAAATTTTCTACAATTCAGGGAACTAAATTACATATTTTAAAAAGCCACTGCTGTAATGACAAGGCTGTAACTGCAAGCTCCATTCCCTCCCCACTCCTTGAACTCTTACCTGGCTTATGCCTTCTACCTATTTTCTCTCTGGTTTCATCTATCCTTCTCTCTTTACTCAGCTGAACTCTTAATTTAAGAGTTCTAGTCTTTCTCATCCTGTCTTTGGTGAGGGAAGTAAAGAAGAATAAATACTTTTCCACAAGTAGCATTATCAGACCATGTGAATTACTGAATGCCACCCCAGAGCTGAAGAGGCAGGCCAGCTAAGGCTCCAGGTTTTCCTGTGTTAGAGCTGTGCATGCACTGCAAGAGCACCAGTTGAAGGTCTGCCAGGAAGAAACTACTACACAGAACAAAACCAAAAGGTAGAATGCCACAGCTTTTTCTGTCCCCTAACCTACCATTTCTGAGGTGCAGACCAGGCTGGATCAAACAGGTTAAAGGACCTATGTCTATTCATTGCTTAAGAAAGATTTTAAAGCAAGCCTCTTGATGTGCAGTGTTCTGTGTTGGAACATCCATGCCTTACTGCCAGCTGAGCTGCCACCGAACAAAAAGGCTCCCTACTGTCAGTGCAGGCATAGACAGACTTCATTTACTCTCTTCTGAGAAAGCAAAGATTTTTTTCCGTCTGGAGTAACAGACCAAGATGTGGATAAACAGCATCCAAAAAAAAAAGGACAAATACTGGAAGCACTTTGTATACTGGATCTGTCACTCTTACAGAAGGCATTTTTATATTAAAACTCTGCCAATCACAACAACCTATTTAGTATAGAAGAACAGGTTGGGTTTTTTTTTAAAATGTGCAACAGATAAATATACTCTTAATGCTTTGTGTTGACTGTTGTGAATCAGAGCGGAGTGACCCAGAACTCCGCAGGGCTCTTCCTAGTCGGGCTGCTCCGCTCTCAGGCGGCAGTGACCAGGTACAGGTAGGGCAGCGCTGCCTGCCGGGGCCGGCTGCGCCAAACAACCTCTCACCCTCTCCCCACAGTTCAAACCATCGTATAAGGTGCAGTGAGTGGAGATGTATCCCCTTTTAAGAAATGAGTAGAAAAATCCATACAAGCAGAAGGATGGAAGAACAGTGGAGATCAACTAAAGCAACCACAGCATAGTCTGGGAAAGTAACTGTGCAGCTATGGCAGTGTTACGTGACTGTGCATCAAATCTGGATCTGGCAATTAGCAGAAGAAAAAAGATACTAGAAAAAGGTGATTTGTTTTCTTGCCACCAGTAATACTGGAGAGATTTTACTCTCCTCTCCAAAATCAGAACACCTATGTAAGTATAACCCCTGCTTCTTTTCTTTTAGTGCCACATGTGTACACAGAAACCTACCAAAAAAAACCAAACTTCATCAGCCTCAAGTCAGGACAGCTGAGGCCTAAACATTTACAAAACTTTCATGACAGCATTAATTAAAAAGCAATTATGTTAAAACAAGATCCATCATAGTAAATATACAGCATCCTGCAGAAGCTGCAACCTAATGACAGTAAGTTTATTCAGATAATTTTTCCCACAGAAAAAAAGATAGAGATGTGTCCAGTTATGGTGTCCACAAGTTCCAGAATCTATTTACCAGATGCTTTTCTGGTGACTTGCAAAATTACCTCAGCTGCAGCAATAGCTGCTGAAAAACTCTGGCAACAGCTACTACTATATCTGCGAGTTCATGGGGAAAGACAATTATATATTTCACTGAAAAAATATATATGTTTGCCAAAATACAACTTGAGATTGTTTATATATGAAGTCATATTTAAGCGAATGCTTTCACAGTCTTATCAAATGGTTCATGTACATCAGCCCTTCCCCCTTCTTGAACTTTAAGTATTTCCCTGCTGATATGAAGCTATGTTCTTTCTGGGTGTTCAAGGTTACTTAAGGTACAGTTAGAGAACAGAATGGGGCGGGGCAGAAGGAAATCTAAAGATTATTTATGTGGTAGGACTTCAAGACAATCGATCTAGCTGTATCTCAAAGGATTTGATCAAGAGGCATTGAAATGAGAGAGAAAGGTGGGTGAAACTACCTAGAGTATTCCGAGTCACTCAGCAGGACTCTGCTGCTGCTGGACTCTCCATGAGAGAAGGACATGGACTCTGTAGGACAGGGTGACATACCCAAAAAGGAATTTACAGATGAAAGTGAGAAATGCAAGTTGTTGGGCACCCACACAATCTCCACATCTAACCTCACAGCACTAGCAAGGGAAAATGAGGATGTGGCTGAGAAGGACTCTTATCTCTGCCAGTTTGATAAAGGATTGAAAGTCCTAATACAGATGAGAACAGGTCAAGCAGACAAGGAGCCTGCCCTGGCAAACAGGCATGACCAGATAAAATGTTCTGAAGTATTTCTGTAGTCACAAAAAAAAAAAAACCAAAACAAAACCACAAAACACAAAAACACACCCACAACACCACAACCACCACCAAGCCACACTCCAAAACACCCCCTCCCCACCCCCAGCAAAAAAAAACCAAACATAACAACAAACCCTAGATCTGTACCCCAAAACTGATGAACTTGAATTAAATACAAGACTGGACACCACAGCAACAAGAGTCTTAGTGGCTAAAACACATATTGAATGTACACGCTACCCAGTAGAGGCAGGGGTGGTACATATCTACACCACTTAACACTGATTTAAACAAAACACACAACCACAAAAGAACAAACAGAATCTGACTGGGCCCACAAAAAGGACTTTAAAAATAAGGACAGCCCTGCTCAGAGTACTGAGAGTCTGCAGTAGATTCCAATAAACCAGGCTTCATACAGATTTCATATTATTAGGAGAAAAAAATATATATATATCACAGTGAATTGGACATTACAGAAGATTAACATCTCTGACTCCAGTGTCTCATAAGCAGAAGGAACTAGCTTAAACGGTCAGGTAGACTGAGGAATTCAGACACCCTAAACTGACAATGCTGATCTGCTGCTTCACTAAATTTGCAGAAACAAATTGGAAATACCTCATGGGATGCATTGTGCAGTAAAACATCTGCAAGATAAAATAGGCATAACTAGATAAATAGGTTCCCTATCCCTTCCAAAAAGGCAGGGAAGGAGTTAAATAAGTTGCACCTCATATATTAAAGTACAGGAATAAAGTTAAAACTTCCAAAAAAATTTATTTAAAATATATTCAAAACAAAGTGCTTCAACAACAAGTCAAAACTAAGCGAAGAAGTAACCTGGCATTGAAAATTTCTTAGTAAAGAAACAAAGCCACGATGTTTATTGTGAAACAGCCCAGGATGGAATCAAAAGTAACGGCTTCTTGAGCGTGAGTTGAGGAAACCAGATGATACTGCTACAGATTTCTGCAAGAAAAGGCAGGTTAAATTGTGTATACAGTTGCAAATAGAACTTTCTTGCAAATAGAACTTTCTTTCTTAAGTTATTGTGCCTACCTCACCTCTAGCCAATATAAACATGTAAAAATCATAATCTATCTTTTAAAGCAGACAAAAAAACACAATAGGAGATATTCTATGATGACAGGAGAGCAGAAGCCTTTAGAGTTGGAGATGGGAAAAAGGAAATCAGCCTTACTACAATCAGTAACATGCAAGATTTCAGATTAAGTGAAAGAAGGAAATACCAAAGTCAACAGCAACAGATTAAATGAAAAAAATAGTTTAAAAGACAAGGGAAATATGTAGATCTCATCTGGACCTGACAACAGCTGTATAAAAAAAATAAAGCTGGCAATGATCTTATTTAGTAGAAGAATTGCAAAGTGACTAACTAGCCACAGAAGATGATTAAAAAAATAATAATAATCAGGCTGGACATGGATCATCAGAAAAGGTTGCCAGGAATTACCCTGGGGCTAGTTTTACTTAACAGTCCTAATAGTGGGAAGGGAATTAAGGTATCTAATAAAAAGTGCTGCTAACAAAAGGTATAGAGGCACCTCAAATGCACTAAATGACTAGAACACCACGTGATAGGAACCACACGAATGGAAGCAGTGACACAGAATGCAGTTCATCAGTCCCAAAGGCAAGGCCAGGACCCAAGGAGCAAGAAAAACACAAGTTCTTGCTGTGACAGCTGGAAGTGATAAAGGAGGGGAAGGTACTCACATGTATGAGTTGATTACACTTTCACTCCATTACCAAATTGATACAGAGGTCTGAAAAGAGAAGGAAAAAAAACCAACAAAACCAACCTATGCTTGATAAAACAAAGCATTTCCTACAGAGAGACACAGGGAACCACTAAAAGAAGCCATTGTGCAAGGCACTGCCAGCTTCTAATCTGGTCAGGAAACAAAAAAAAAGCACTTAAGACACACTTGACATCACTGTAAGCTTAGGCAAAGGAAGATTGGCAGCAGAACATTGCCCTGAAGTGTATACCATGAGCATATCTAGTCAATCACATCACAAATCTCCACATCGCTTCGACTCTAAATGGAAATCTCCTAGATTGACTGGGAGAAAGGGAGAGTCTCCCCAACACAAACAGAGCAAAGAGTTAACCAGTCTACAAAGGCTCAGAGGGAATGCAGATGCTCTTATAAACACTGAGAGAAAATACCAGCTTTAGCTGGGTGTACAAACTGACCGTGACCAGCAGAATCCTACAATAAAGTTATAGTCAAATTAGGGATATTTTGAAATAATTTGTTAATAGGACACCTGGGGACAAAACTCTGACTATTTTAAGATGATGCTTGGTCACTTTACAAAAGGGAATATACAAGTGTATTGACTGCAACAAATATTGACCATGAGTATCCAAGAACTCTCCTCCAGTCCTGAGATGTGTTCGTACAGCCACTTTCAGCAAGGAAGTCTTTATATGCCACTTACCAATGATTTAGTGTGGGCTGCAAACTGATCTTGCCTTAATACTCTAAAGTTTCCATTAATAAAAAATGTACTGCAGCTTTATTCACTTATATTCATTTCTTTTGTGAAAAAAGGTTTGGTGGTTTTTGTTTGGTTTTTTTTTATGAATATTTTAAAAATATTCCTTTATTTTTTAGGAATAGGAATATTTCTAAAATATTAGGAATATTTTAGGCAGATGAAGGAAGCTGTATTTTTTTATAATTTATTTTTGGGCTACCAGACATAATTTAGCTTCTACTACATCAATTCTGAAATGTGTGGATATTTTCTTCTTGATTTGATGTAAATACTGTGCATGATATGCCTTTCTGAAGGTGATGGGTGCAGTTTCCAGAGTTCTGGGACTTAGATACACCAAAAACAGCATTTCAGAATCCCAGTGCAAGGAGGAATCGGGGAATCAGAAAAATTTTCTTCAGTTCCCTCCAACAAAGCTGATCCAAGCACAAGTCTAGCCAGTCCACGCCTGGTGATTTTTGTTTGCACTCCTCCTACATACTTGTGTGCAAATGTTTCAGTGGCATTCACAGACCGGGCAAAAAAGTTTCACAAGATGACTCGCCTATATTTCCTCAGAACATCCCCATTATTTTTGAGGGCCAAAAAGAACCACAAGGAAGCCAAAAGGCAGTTTTCTCAACCAGACTAAGAAGTGAGAATTAAAGTTATGTACACTAAAGTATAAAAATCTGTTTGCCTGCCCTTCATCCCTAGTTCCCTCACCAAATATCACCCTTCCTCTCAGCTGTAAGTGCATTAGGCTAGGCTAATACAGAAGATATTATTTCATCGATAAAGTAATGCATAACAAATGCACAGCACATCTTCTCTCTTCTTGAGTCCATCACAAGGTGGATTGAGTTGCAATGCACTTGTGGACTGTTGAGCAATAATACCAAGAATGAAAATCCCTCAAGAATTCAAGTTTGCAAGATGCGAGTTCTTCCCAACAGTCAAAATAAAAACTTTTTTTTTAGTTTAGAACATAAAATTAACTTAACAGCAAGCAAAGATGATCCTTTTGTAGAACTACTTAATTTGAGAAGACCAGAAGCAACTCTCATCCTGCACTGAAGTCACTGAGAGTGTGTTCATGCCAACCATGCATTCTAGTCATATTAAGTAAATAATGCAAGCTCATTTGGCAAGGAACCTTTGGTAGCTCCATGTGAACTGTCATTATGCATGGATTAGCAAGACTGAATCGGCATCCACAGTTAGGAAAACATGGATGTTTTAAACCGCTGAGCCATGCCTCAGAAACAAGGTGTCCTAAGCCTCTTCAAGAAAGAAGAAGTCACCACCATAGACAAGCCCCACAAGTGTTTCCTAAAGTGAGAACACTCAGTCACTTGATACTGAGATACAGCTACTGTTCCACCACTGAATTACTATGATGTTAAGGAAGTCATTTGTTTGACAATAAAGACATGGCTGACAATACAGCTAGAAATAAATGGGAAGTTGCATCTTCCCTGGTCAGCTTATCAAACTAATCAACCAGGAATAAAAGCAGATTCTTAAAGTTTGCCTGATGAAAACAATGACCTCATATGCATTTCAAAATACTCAGTGGTGTCCCATTACTTGAAATTTTATCTTTTAAAAATGCAGGATTATCACCAGTAAGGGATCTTCACTACGCCAGCAACTGCACACACATGACATAGCAGAAGAAAGTGACCTTGTATACTTAAGTATATACAATAATGGAAAAAAAATTACAAGTCACTATTATCAAATACCCCAATTTGTGAAAGCCTGACAATACCTTTTATTTTTTTCCCTTTTTCTTTAAAAAAACAAAACAAACACGAAAACAATAAGCCTCATCTGCTGAAGTGACATCCTGGCAATGGCTCTGCTATTGATTTTTCAAGTAGAAGTTTTGATCCTACTGAACCTCAAAGAGTACAGTAAAATATAGTATTCTACATAGAAAAATAAGCTGCAAAATGAAGCATGTGTGTACACATGGGGAAGAGAAGCCTGTGATTCAGCCATCCTGTGGAAAATTCTAACATCTTATCTCCAAGTCGGGACGGAAGTTCCATATTTATTCAGTGAATTAAACGAAACAATGTTACTTCAGCAGTTTTTTATTCTTATTCTAAGAAGTAGGATGTTAAAAAATACTTTTTTCTAGAAAACAAACTGGACATTGACTAAATGGCAAGAACTTTATTTATTCACAATAGCAGTTCCCTACCTCAGTAAGTTCTCCTTTCTCAACAACTGCAGAGTCTCTAAGCACTGGAAGATATTCACTAAGTGAGCCTTAGTCTTACAGGTTTCTAAGACTATCATAATATTGAGTGCTTCTGGTTTTAGTGCCCTGCAGATGCGATAGGTGGCTTTAAAGGACAGTAACAAATCTGCCAATAAACTCAATGATACCGCTTTGAAAAAAACAAACCCAAACAGGAAAGAATGAATGAGTTTTCTACTTCCTGAATGTCAGCAGCCACGGCAGTAGTGCAAGACCTTTGAATTGTTACTCCTAGCTAGGTCACTCAGCAAAAAATTATCAGTACCATTCAGTTAAGGAAGACAAGAATCAATCACAATATGTTGGCCTAATATTTGCTCAGCATCCAAACTTTTGATTTCGTTTCCCTTTAGATATGTTTTTCAGGTGGAAGGTTAAGAATAACATGGCAAAACAGCCTCTCATACCCAGTCCAGGAATCTACCCCCAGCTGGGTGCCCACTCAGCCTAGCACTGGTACAGATACCACAGTGGTAGGCAAATTATGGCCCATAATACATCTTAGCTGTCCATCTTTTTATTTAGTAAATTGTATTTGTTGATGCTATTCAGTACAGTATACCTACCAAATTAACTTTTTAAATAGTAGCTTTCTTACCAAGACATGACAAAGTCCTGTAGACCAACACCTAAATTATTTTCTTTCAGTTGTTCAACTTTAATCAGAAAACAAACAAGAAATGTCAACTCTTTCCCAATATGGTTGTTACTAGAGTTCAATAATAGAACTAAATTTAGCCCAGATTCTCCTCTTTTCATATACAGATTCCTTGTTATCTGACCTTAGTATCAGTAAACTAGCAAACCCCATTAGTTCTAGTTCTCTTCTATTTCTAGAAGTCAAATTCTGCCAGACAGATACTACCAATTGTCCATAAGAAGCCTATTCCAACAATGGTCAAACCCTCATGTATGAAAGATGACCTGTATCTCAACCACAGTGTTGCTTACTCAGTTAAGGCCTGGGCAGGGCTGTAAAAGAACACTAGGACTCTGACTGGCTTTTCCAAAATCATTTCTAGATCTCTGCTCTCATGAGACCCCATCTGGAATACTGTGTTCAGCTGTGCGGTCCTCAGCATAAGAAAGACATGGATCTGCTCAAGTGGGTCCAGAGGCAGGTCACAAAGATGATCTGGGGGCTGCACCACCACCCTGATGAGGACAGGCTGAGAGAATTGGGGTTCTTTAGCCTGGAGAAGAGAAGGCTCTGGACAGACCTTATAGCAGCCTTCCAGTACTTAAAGGCAGCCTACAAAAAAGATAAGGAGGGACTCTTTATGAGAGAATGTAGTGATAGGATGAGGGGTAATGATTTTAAACTGAAAGAGGATAGATTTAGATTAGATATAAGGAAAAACTTCTTTACTGTGAGGACGGTGAGGCACTGGAACAGGTTGCCCAGAGAAGCTGTGGTTGTCCCATCCCTGGAAGTGCTCAAGGCCAGGTTGGATGGGGCTTTGAGCAATCTGATCTACTAGAAGATGTCTCTGTCTACAGCAGGGGGTTGGAACTAGATGGTTTTTAGGGTCCCTTCCAACCCAAACCATTCTATGATTCCATAATCTAACCAGAGTTTGAAGAACAGAGTTGCACTACACTAAACTTCAAAATATACTAGTAGAATTATCACAGAATGGTTGAGGTTGGAAGAGACCTCTGGAAGTCATCTGATCCATATCCCCTGCTCAAGTAGGGCCACCTGGAGCCAGTTGCCCAGGACCATGTCCAGATAGCTTTTGAATACCTCCAAGAAGGGAGACTCCACAACATTGGCATGCAACCTGTGCCCGTGCTCAATTGCGTGTACAGCAAAAAAATACTTCCTGATGTTCAGAGGGAAATTCCTGTGATTCAGTGCCCATCGCTTCTGCTCCTGTCCTGTTACATATCTTAACAAGTGACAAAACCATTAAAAGATAACATTCTGATAAGGAAACTAAACATGGCTGTTCCAAGTGATTCACCTAAGCCTATTTAACAGCAACATGCAGTTCTGAGAAGTTTCTAGGACATGACAGCACCAGGGGAGACCACAGAGCCTTATTAACCATTCTAACTTACTAGTAAAAAAAAGTTAAGGAGAAATCTTATCTTCAGGCACACTCTTAATACCTTTTCCTTATTTGTTTCTTTATTCTGTTATAACTTATTTAAAAAGCAAAGACCTGCAATCTTTTAGCAATAATGCCAGCTCCAAATAGCATGATGCATGCTAGCTGGCCTATTTCTGAGGTGGTGAAATCACTGCTAAGAAAGTGGGCTAGCAAGTTCCTGGAACATCTGCTACCTAAACCGCTGCATCGTGCCCAAGAGCTGAGAGGTCACCTGCCGCTGAGCTGCACAGGCACAGCTTATGCATGCATCCAACTGTGGGGGGAAACCCCACAGTTACCAAGCCGTAGAAAGGCATCTCTCAACGTACCAGCCTCCCTACCTTTGGCAAGGAGCAAAGTTGCAGGGAGCGAACCCAAGAAAGCCATCACAAGATCCTACCAGAATCCTCTTAAACTAGCAAAGACTCAGTAGCCCGCATGCTTCTTCAGAGCTACTGTCATCAGCTCCCCAGTACGCAGTGCTCACTAGCACGTATTCAGGATCCCTATTGCTACTGGTGATTTACACTTTGCTATTTTAAAGCACTCAAGCAGTACCACAGAAGATTAACAGATGCTCACTGTTTCTTTTTTAAGGTGTACAAGAGGGTCAGTGACTAAAGCACATTCATAGTGAAACACACACACACCCCCCCCATTATAAGTTGCACTTCAATTCACAGTTTATGCTGCCAAAGCCTTGTCTAGAGAAGCTCAGCACTTGCATTTGTCACAAGCAAGGAATATAGAAAGAAATGATAGACCCATTCACTCTCCTTCAGAATGCAGTATTTTACAAGGGGATGAAATTTATTTTCTGGTAATATAGTTGCATCCAGCACAGTCCCAGGTGCCAGTATGAGCAAGACATGTTCTGCATTGTGTTCGGAGGAGATCGCAGCCTGAAGCGGCAGAAGAACCTTTTTCATAATAAACTAATCAGGGCTGGTTTCAAAGCCATCTGTTGCCACTGAAGACAGGACAGCAAAAGTTGTGTAAAACTAAGAATTGTATGTTTCTCTTGTGGAGGTAAGAGTATGAAGAAACTCCCTCCATCCCCCCTCAAGGCTATTTTTCTAGACACACTGACAAAGCAATTATCTTGAAGAAGTAGGAGACACCGCAACAGAATTTTTTTAATGTGAGTGGTTGGCAAGATGGAAGAAAGTAGGTGCCAAAGACCTATATCCTACTCTGCTCATGTGAAAGCTTGAAGGGCAGGACTTAACCTTCCGTAACAAGCAGAATTAACAGAGACACAGATGGGCTTGTGCACTGAGAAGGATAAAGTCTCCTGGCACACATGGTTCTGTTGGCAATTGACAAGCTGTTCAGAAATGGTCTCTTCTGTGGTTTTAGCTACTCTGTGGGCAGAAGGAAGTAAACGTGTAAGGCCAGTGGAGTATACTCACACAATTGTTCTTTATGAGAACCATTAAGACCAAGAGCTTCATTCATTTTCACCAACAACTACCTGGAAACGGAACAGACTAAAATCAGAGCAGTAACAATGCATATGCTGCAACGAGGAAAAGCCCCTAGAATCACAGGAAAGTGGTATAAGTCAGATCAGAGAGAGGTGACCCAAAAGTGACTTAAGTGGTCACAACAGATAAGAGATGACACTTAGTAGAGGGAAATAGACTCTGCAGTGTAATCACAAGCCATAATAACAGCATTGGCAGAAATTAAGATGACAGAAGACGACAACTACATTCGGCCAGAGAAACATTTCAAACTTCTACCCTAAAAACATCAATCAGAAGGTACACCAAACAGCCAGAACACCCAAGGCTTCAGGTTTTTCTAATGGCAACAAAAAGCCATTACTGAAATCCACAGGTAGCATCACAGTAAACAGAGAATAGGTACAAAGAGATTAGTTTCTCACCCTGACTCTTTTGTATAGTTACTGTTTTCGTTCAAAGAACAGCAGTTAAACACAAGTGCTGCATGACATCTGCAGCACCACATAATACTGGGTTTTTGCTGTGATGGCTTTTTAGGTTTCAGCTCAACCAACGTGTAAGCAGAATCTGAAGCCATCCCTTAAAAAGTTGCTATTATGGAAAGATGAATCAAAAGAAAAAATTCTCCTTAATTCTCAATCCATACATTACATTGGAAGGCAGAAGAAAGTGAGATTTGTTTGCACACCCATGTTAACGTAAGCGCCAAAGAAAACATCCAGAAATTAAGTGTTGACATGGCAGCAGCTGAGTTTGCCAACATAAATATGATTCAGCCATTAAAACTCCACAACTAAAGAGGGAATTTTTAGTTCAACTACTTGTATTTTAAAAACTGAAAAGTTTTCACTTGAAAGTGAGAAATCTAGAAACACAGGTGTACACACACCTCTCGGTCGGACAAGGAATGCAGAGCTTGGCTAACATGCTATTCAATTACTTCAAAGGAAGGATTTTTCAAATTCAGTCTGAATTGTTACAAAACCAAAAAGCAATGCACAGAGGCATATGAAGAATCATAACTGCAGCCCTCCTTCTGTGACTTACCAGATGCTATTAGGCAGCCATTATTTTTATGCCAGGCTGTCTTACTGCCAGATATACAATTAGTAAGTTTGGTGGTCTCTCTAAGAGCTAGAAACTCCTAGCAATTTGCAATGCACTACATCTCGGGGCTTAGAGGTCAGTGAAAGTCAGCTCTCACTCTTATTCCTCCATCCTGTTGCACGTAACAGGGATTCCTGTCAAGTCATGCTTAGTAGTACTTATTTTCCAGACAAAAAGGTTCAAGAGCCCTGCTGAGAACAGTCTTCATCCAAAGACTATGAATCATTAGCAAACAGGTATTGCACAAATTGCTCAGCACTTTCCACATCAAGAGCAGCTCAACTCGATTCCTTTACTTTTGTGGTTAGCATCATGGAGCACCCAGACGCTGAAATAGGATTAAGCAGTGCTATGCTTAGTGCTACACATTCACACGTGACTTCTACCCAAAGGAGCTTGCAGAAAGCTGGTGCAGCTCTGGCACAGCAGGCAGGCAGGACAGTAGAGGCTGGGCTGCATGGGGCTGAACCGATGGAACGCATTTCTCAGTCTCAGCAAGCACTTCTTGGAGTCCTCACTGCTTTTACTAACAAGGCAGGTACCAGAATTGCCACTGAAATCATATTAAAATTGTTAGACTATCAGAATTATCTTTTTAGCTCAGCTGGGACACCTGAACACAAAAAAAAAAAAAAAAAATCAGGTTTGTGCAAGTTTTGCTGAGGCTGCCCTCAATTTTTTTTTAATGTTTCAAGCAACTTGCAACAATGTGTCCTGAGTTTCCTATTGACAGAGCTCCAAAACCACTACTCCAACACTGTGTTAATTCATGTCGCAGCAGATTCTATTACATATGACGTTATTTCTGAACATACGCACTACGTGAAAGCCACAAGCTGCTTTAAGAGCTCTGCGTGAGAAACACGCTGTAACAGATTGAAAGAGGAGTTACGGACATCCTGCCTCCTAGGATCAGGCCCACAGCTGTGTTTTTCTTAGCTACTACGTTTCCAACTTTACCTAGATTGTCATATTCATTACCATCAACACCCACAACGCTCAATCTTGAAGGCAGACAGAAAACTTCACTCTAAGGTAATTAGAAATGAGCACTGAGGAGACATATTTTATGTTAGCAAAATAAGGACAAGTACCCACAAAAGGTCAGAATGCTACATACACAAAACCTCCTTGTCCTTCAGATACAGGAGAAGCTAAAGCAGTGATACATGTATCTCGAGGCACAATATTCAAGGATTTACACACTTGTACCACAAGCAACAGCTTCAGGAGACTAAAAACAATGTCTGTCTCCCAAAGTATATTGCCTGAACACAACCACAAATGCAGAAGAGAGACACAAAACCCCAGCATCTCAAAGAGCAGAGCTAGGTAAATGTGACAACAGAAGCAGTCTGAAGAGTTGTTTTTTCAGATCTCACAACATCTGCATCCTATTATAAGAAACTTGATTCAGAAAAAGGCAATTAGATTATCCTAGAAGTTCCTTTGGTTTCCTTAGTAGTGGTGTATCACAGCGTGCTTTACCAGCAAGACCTATGCCTTTGGTAAATCAAATGTTAACATACTGAAATCAACTGAGAAATTCTGCTGACTTCAATGAGATCAAAATATGCTGATATAAATACTATGCTTCTTCTGACGTACAGAAATACCTCATGACTGCACAGTCCCATACTCATTCTGCTGCCTCGTTCGTCATTGCATTTTTTTCAAAATGCACATTACAGCAAATCAAATTTGAAACTAAAATATATTAGCTACAAAATGTGAAAAGCCTTCCTATTGAAAAATTCATAGACAAATTGCTAAGAGCACTGTTTGCAGCAAGTGAAAACTCAGTTTTACGGTTAGAAACCATAAGACCTTAGACTGCCAGAATAGTGCCCTATTGTGCTCTGGTTTCTACACAGCACATAACAAAACTGACAGAAAGCAACAAATGGTGACAATCTTGTTAGACTGACATGCATCTAACATGCATGTTTGAACTAGACCCAGTTCTATACAGTGGCATATGCACAGCTACCAGAACACCCAAATAAGATTGTATAAAATAAGGTATACTTACATTTGCGAAAGCGAATGAGCTAGCCACACACGCAGGGTTGCAATAAGCAGACTCCAGCCGAGTCTCACCATCATTTCCTGTCCCTGCTGAACACACTCATCATTTCAGCCCAACCACAACCGTTCAGTGCACTCATACACAGAGAGCACCTCCAATCCCTAAGACTCCCCTCCCACCTTCCCTACATGCAAATCCACATAACATACAAAACAACAGGAGAGGACATAAATGGGCCTAGCACAGTGTGTAGGGAAAGGGATATCAGAGTAAAGAAAAAGAGAATAAAGAACTGTGAACTCTGTTGCTTTGTAAATGGACTAGGAGCCATAGTGGAAAACGTTTAGTTTAATCTCTGGGGCATACAGACTAGGGAGTATTACTTAAGGTTGTTTTTTTTTTAAACATTTCCAAACCAAGCTCATGGAAATTAAAACTGTTGTTACTCATGGCTTTACAGAAAATGTCCTTGAAAACACTTGCTTTAAACACCCAAACCAGACATACAAGCTCTGTCAAAATGGAGTGAAACATTCTGAACTCTATGATTAATCAATGAAAGTCAAGGGATGAAGCAAGAACCAACTGTTCCCCGTTCCCCTTCTCAAGAAAGCAGAGGAGGAAGGACACCGTTACTGTCATTAGAGGCCTAGGACAGAAGTGTAAGGCAAATTGACCTTACAATGAAGAAGTGAATTTATTAAACACCCTTTACTCTAGCCATTCCAGACAGTCTCCTAGTAAAAAAATAAATCAGCGAGCGTCAGTGAAGAGCACCTTACTGGCAGTGAACTGTAGCAAAGAGTTTTCAAGTAATGGACTATTTAAACGCTCATATTGGCTAACTTGCCCTCGAATGGAAATTAAATCAACCTGTAAACTGAAGTGGCAGGATTCAATTAACCTATTTTCTTGGAGATGTAGGCAAGAAGAAGAAGAAAAAAAAAGCGTAACAAAGGTGGCATGTTTTATTAACACGAGCCCAGAGAACCGCTGATGCGGGCAAGGGCTCTGCAGCTCCCCCGGGCAGCCCGCCGGCCGCCAGCCCGGCTCCCCGGAGCAGGCAGCAAGCGGGGCGACCTGCCCCCGGCCCCGGGACAGCCCGCTCTCCGCCCGGGAGCTGCTCGGGAAGCTGCTGCCCGCCCTGCCGCAGCTCCCCGGGAGTTGGCCCCGTCCCGGTGCCGCACGGAGCACAGCGGGAGTGAAACACACGCCCCAGCAGTAGCCTCCCGAAGCAGGGAAGGGGTTTCAGTCGGCAGCCGCTCCGAAGCTGCCGCCAGGGCTGTAGCGGCGCGGCCAGGGAGCCCGTGGCGGGGGGGGGGGGGGAGGTGGGCCACCGGAGCCGGGCCCGGGGGGGCGGGCGGGCGGCCCGGGGGCGGC